>CAJHNH020000657.1:505000-777033 GCA_905116865.2 Candidula unifasciata
TAAAAGATCTAAACATCAGAGAAGAATGGTTTTTACAGAGCATTTCGTCTCGTAAGCTGAATTATTTTGGTCATATCAAGCGCCATGTTTGATTCGAAAAAAAATAATAGCAGAAGGCATGGTACCAGGAAAGGGGGGGGGGGGAACAGGCGCCGACCAACACAAAGATTGGTACAGGATATAAGTTTGAATATGACAATACACGAGGCGAGAGAGCTGGTTAGTGACCGAGTTTCTTTCAGGCAGACCGTGATGAGAGTGACGTTCTGCAAAGGTGCTGGTACCTGATGATGACAATGTAATGCTAGTACCTTTCCGTCTGTCCAGACAAAAGTGTTCCCGGGTGCTGTATGGGAACTTGGAAATCATAGGCCACGATGATGATCATCATCATCTTCATAAACCACTTCTGGCGTTAAGCGTCGTGGGGAGGAATAATTTGCGATCCAGTGCACGTTGGCTGCCACTGGTTATTGTCATGCCGTGAAGGCGTAGAGTGTCTTTAATGTTGTCGATCCATATTTTCCGCGGCCGACCTCTTGCTCTTGTAGCTGATCTTCTGAGATGTAGTGCTTGTGATGGTATTTGATCTTGCGGCATTCTAACAAGATGGCCAAACCACTTGATCTGCTGTTTGTTGATGAATCTAGTACAAGGTGTCGTTCGCACAATTTGCCAGATAGTTTCATTATTTACTCGATCTCGGATGGTTAGGCTGGCTGCTTTTCTCAGGCACCTCATCTCGCAGATAGTGATTCTGCGTATATGGGCTTTAGATTGTGTCTATGTTTGATGATGGCGAGTGTTATTAGCAAGACCCGCTCACGATATGAAGAATATTCCACAATAAATCGTTGTTGTGGCTAACGCCGACATCTTCTACCAAAAGTAATTCGCTATGATGGATGTCTTTATGAAGAGCTATGTGGAGACAAAGAATTCAGAAAACTGTTGCGATACCTACTTTTCCCAATACCTCAGTGTTTGTAACACACAGTGTGAACATTTAATGTATAGTAAACTGTAAATCTTTGTACTGAAAGATTGATATCGCTTAACAGCAAGATGGGAACTCGCTGTAGAACAGTGCTGTAAATCATGGAACAATAGGAAAACAAACACTTTAGCATTAACTGGCAGCTGATCCAGGCAGGGAGCTACTACTGGTGGTCAGCGCACTGCTTTTCTAAGCAGACAGCTTCTGCAGCATGCTTTGTTCCAAACGTATTGGTATTACCTTTCATTTAGAGTAAACAAGGCAAGCCAACAGAAGGAGCATGCTGCATTGGCAACACATTGTCTCGGCGGTTCACATAATAGTGACCACATTATAAACAGAGTACCGATTTGCATTTAAACAATATAAGGCTAGCATCTTATACTCAGTACAGCGTAGAAAGGGATCATATACTTTTTACATATTATTATCCCTGACATTTTTAGTTTTGTTCACGGACAATTAGAAGTAAATTTATGTTTTTGCTTATCGAGTATATGTGTGTAAATCAATAATCCCATAACACTGTGCCATTAATACTGCGAGAGTTCTTTTCAAGGCTACTTGATGGCCACAGTTTTGAGCCATGAATATACGGCAAATAAAACACTGCTCTGGGTGAAGGTAAGGGTCAGTGGCTGATAAGAGGGAGGTCATGGATGGCTCAGTCAGAAGACATAATCAGACAGGTTTGCATCCTTGAGAACATTAGGCGAGGAGAGTAGTGGGTCAAAGTGCCACCTGAACAGTTAGACTTGTGTAGAGTCATAATCACGCTGAGCCGGGAATGCAGAGACTGGCCAGAAGGTGCCACGGAGGTGGAAATTCAGCGATTAGATAATGCTCGCTCAGAGGATTTGATCATTTACACTGACGGTTCAGTGTCAAGAGGCAAAAGAAGTGCTGGGGCTTCTTAGCAAAAGTTAATGGTCGACGTTTGGTGCAGGAGAGCCTAGCATATGATACCATAACATCCAGCTTAATAATGGAGGTGGAGGCGGTCACTGCAGCTTTCCTCTGGCTAGAGAACATGACACACACACAAGCACACATCGTGATTGTAACTGACTCAGAAAGCATGCTAAGGAAGGTTAGAACAGGTATGCTTTGTGCAGAGTGGCATGCTTCGCTGCGGAGGACACAGGTGAGGAGTAATGTCTTGAATTTTTTCACCGGGGCTTGCGGGTGTGTTGGGAAATGAACAGGCGGACAGACTGGCTGGCTCTGCACAACTTGGTGAAATACTGATACATGATAAGGCAGACGTGGTTAATGCCTTATGGGAGAGCGTGTACAGTTCGGAGGAGCAGATGGATCACCACAGTCTGGTCAGATTGATGCAGGGGAAGTGACGAGAGGCTCTGGTAGATGCTCGAGGCTCAGATGAAAGGCAAGACGGACGTTTAATCAGAATGCTACTGGCACCATTAGTATCGGAACTCTTCACAGGCCGCTGAAGATGGGGACGGAGTGCTTTTGGGAATGCCCCGAGTGCTGTGATGTCGGTTCTTAAATCGATTCAAATGAAATCAACAAATGACCGCAATTCAAGATAAAACTCTTCCTCGGGAGAAGCTAATAGTAGTAGTACATTTTACCCCACTAGGATATTACACAAGCGATAAACACCCGATGACACAAAGTGCCACCATGTGGATGAGGATCACCATAGAGAGGTCCCAGAAACCGCGTTCAGCCATTAGGCCATATTTATGGCCGGGTTATTTTGCGGCCCCTGGCGTGAGCCAGAGTAGGGCTTCAATTAACGAAAAATTGCATCCTAAAAAGGAGAGTAAGGATAGATAAGAGAAGCTAGTTCAGGTTTTCCCCATCAACTAGCAAGCACGCAAGTAATCAACAGTAACTCGGTGGCTTAATACGATGTCTCCAGTCACTTTTCTGACTGGTAACCAAGCAAATCGGCCACCTGGTCACTGATTTTATTGATCTTTCGAGTACTAGCAATCAGATACACTGAACTTGTTTATTTCGTGTTTGAGGCCGTCTTTTCAGTCAAATGTTGGATCCATGTCTTTCTTGGCATGTTTTTTTTGTGTTACATCCCACCATCACTATTTGAGATGTAATTTTTCGTTATTTGAAGCCTCACTCTGGCTATTGCCAGGAGCTGCAATATAGCCTGACCATAAATATGGTCTAATGGCTAAACGCGGTTTCTGGGACGTCTCCACGGTGATCCTCATCCACATGGTGGCACTTTGTGTCATCGGGTGTTTATCGCTTGTGTGATGTCCTGGCGGGGTAGAAATCTACTACTACTAGTCTGTTTTCCTTGTATCGACCAAGCTCTACAGCATGGTTCTGGAAAGTCTAGTATACTTATTACACTTACATAACTTTGCATTTCGTGTCTTATTATTAGCCAAACATATAGTGGCCTCTTTTTTTTAAGGTAAAAAGGTAAAGTCGGGAGATATGAACCAGGGTCATTGCACACGGTTATAAACCATAAGTGCTCTGCCACCAGTACGGACAGCTGATAAGAATTGTCCGCCTGTGTCGCCGTTCGCACGTAACTCTGTAGCTACAGCGACGTTCCTCAATTTACCCCAGAATGTCAACTCTGGTACCCATTTCCTAGAGGCTGGGTGAACCCCGGGAACCGCCCGGTTTCGAACACCGGCCGTGGGCTGCAGCGAGTCGCAGCTGAATTTGAAAGCGAGCCTCTTATCGACTGCACTAACGCTGGGACATAATGCATTTTTACAATTGTCACTCCTTCTATACCAGAAGGTATTGCTTATAAATCTTCTTCTTCTTTTTTTTCTTCTTCTTCTTCTTCTTCTTCTTCTTTTTCTTCTTCTTCTTTTTCTTCTTCTTCTTCTTCTTCTTCAGCATTCCGAGCCCTTGAGGTTCGCTGCTGCAGATATCACCCGCCTCCATTCATCTTTCTGGTTGACCGTCTCTTTCCAATTGGTGACACCAAGTGTTTGCAGGTCTGTCTGTACATTATCTCTCTGTCGTCTTCTTGGTCTGCCTCGTAGTCTACGACCATTCATCTTCCTTGTGTATACAGTTTTTACTTCTCTGTCATTTGACATTCTTTCAAAATTTCCCAACCATTGGCTCTTATGATGAATTTAGTTGTTGCTTCTCCCTCTCCATTCCCCGCTGTTTGCATCTTTGCTGGGTCCAAAGATTCGTCGTAAGACTTGAGTTTTCGAATACCTGTAATAAGACTTCATCTCTTTTAGTTGTGCTCTAAGTTTCAGAGCCATATAAAACGACTGGTCTTATCAACGTTGTACATATTTTGATCTTGCTGTTGCGTGACAGACACTTTGACTTTATCAAATGTTGAAGGGTACAGTATAGTTTATTTCCAGATTATAATCTACATTGTATTTCTTCTCTCAGCATGTTGGAGCAGTTGAAGTTAGCACCCAAGTACTTATGTTTCCGTTGGTTTGATTTTCATATTATCGACTTGTATGTGGCCGGAGTTTATATCCTTTCCCTTTCTATTTATTATCATGTATTCTGTCTTATCTTCATTGATAACTAGTCCCATTTTCTGAGCTGATTCTTTTAAGACAGTCAGTGTTTAAACAGTCTCTAGTTCATTTTCTCCAACGATATCAATGTCATCTGCACATCCAAGTATTCTTGTAGATTCTCCTATAGTACACTCTTGTTTCAATTTCCTTATAATTTTCTCCAGGGCCAAGTTGAAAAGAGGTGGGGTGGGGGGTGGGGGAGAGAGCATCATCTTGCTTTAAATCATATTTTATTTGAACAGTCTGACTTTCCGCCATTATATATTACTATATTGCAATTGTCTTCCATTCATAATTGGATCATAGTAATTAACTTCTTTTGTATTCCAAAGCCTGTCATAACATTCCATAAACTATTTCTATGTACACTATCATACGCCTTTTTAAAATCCACAAAAACAACATGTACATCTCTTGTATGTTCAAAATTTTGCTCTGCTATTTGCCGTCAAAGCGGCGTCCGTGGCTAAGGCGTTGCGAGTCCGACTCGTAATTCCAACGTACCGCGATTGAAACCCACTGCTGGCTGCGTGGAATTTTATCATGGTATTGGGCGTCGCAGGTCGCCCCTTTCCTAAAATGGGTACCAGGATGGCTGTCCTGTGGAAGTAAAGACGGCCGGCGTAATGCTGACCACATTACCCACCCAGTACCGATTGGTCTTAAAAATATGGTACCCTCTTCCCATATGCCCGATGCGCCTAAGGCGTTAATAGGGATTTTTACTTCTTCTTTTTTTCTTCTATTTGCCGTCAAATGAACATCTGATCTATTGTTGATCTGTTCTGTCAGAAACTCGCTTGATAATCTCTCATTATGTCTTTCACGTATGGTTTTAGCCCAATTAGCAGTACCGCCGATAGTATCTTATAGCTTGTAGATAACAGTGATATTCCTCTATAATTTTCACATTTATATTTGTCTCCTCCTCTTACTTGTTTGTAAATCTATGACTGCTTATACTATCACTCTTGTGGTCTGTGCTTGTGTGTATGCCAAAATCGACTCTTTTTTGACTCCTCCTGTTTTCGAATTCATTTATCTTTCGTTAGGGTTGCCGATATAAAAAGAATATAAATTCATAGGGGAGTGGGCTGAAGAGGCTAAAACCTCATTTATGTTAGCAATAATGACAATTACCATTAACAGGCTAAATGGCGAATAAATATAATAAAAAGAAATAACACTACATTTAAATACGTTTACTAAAAAGGATAAGGTCAACATACGGTCCTATTACCACTTAGTTCACTTGCTTATTTTCTACGGGGGTAGAGTGGTCTGCCCCTTTCTGAACAAAAACTGAAATATTGGGTGGGGGGGGGGGGGGGGAGAGGACTCTGTGTTTTTTGTGTCCCAAGGTTTTGGGACCTTTTATACAATGATTTTAGTGTTTCTCTGTCTGGCACTTGCTAGAACGAAAATGACGTTAGAATTGAAAATGCGTTAAAATTAGTTGCATATCTTTTACAGGTCATTGCAGAACCACCAGCATTTTTGTGTGTGTATGTTTTCATTAGGTAATTTTAAGTTCAGTAGTTTGCGATTGCTTTCTAAACAGTCGGCTCTTGATACTGCTGTCGAAACCAACGCCAGGTGGTCTGCTACCAAATGACCGCAGCTTAGAATCGAACCCAGCACATCGGAATCGCAAAGTGCGTTCGCAACGCCTTAGCCACGGACACCGATGAATATCTTAATTGATTTTAAAACGGCATAATTGATGGTTTCACATGTTGTCAAGGTTTTTAAAAGCTGATACTTTAATCTAACGAATATAGTTCAGAAAATCTGTCATGCTGCACACTTACACTGATTCCACTGTGTTAGATAAGCAGAGTTAAACAATACGTATATAAATATACCAACTGATTTCACTAGCTACATAACTTCTTACCTTGATTATTATTCACAAACAATGCGAAAGACTACAGTGTCCATAAAGAAACAGCAATTTCAGTCTTTGAAGTCTTCGACAGGCAGCTCTACACTTTGTGAAAAAAAAGAAATAATGGAGAAGCAGATATAGATTTGTTCTATGTGACTGTGCGTCGGGGCGCATCTATTGGTGTTGGCAGTTACTACCTCGTTCCATTGATTGGATGAAGTTAGAACGGCCGGGCATTTCCATGCAGACGATAGCTATTTTTACCCTAGCAGTCGTGTTTAGCATTACCGTTAATATTTTAGTTTGCTATGTAAATTGCAGTAACAATACATCGATCATATTTTGTCTTTGACGTCAACGAATAAGACATTTAAATACACGAATTATTACACGATAATAATAAGAGAGATGCTTTGATGACAAAGGAATGCAAAGCATACATTTCTTATAGTTACATAAAATAGGAAATACACAGGCAAACAAAGCAATCGCCAACGATATTTTTGTAATGAATGACGTGCACTGATTCAAAAGGGAAAAAATGTGGTATATGTGGTAAATAAATTTGCACTGCAAATCTCTCAATCTTCTTCTCCGCCTACTACTGCTATTCGTGCTACTATATTTACTGCAGCTACTTCTATTACTAATGCTGCCCCTGCTGCTGCTGCTGCTGCTGCTGCTGCTACTACTACTACTACTACTACTACTACTACTACTACTACTACTACTACTACTACTACTACTACTACTACTACAGTAGTCCTGCTACTACTACTATTACAACTACTACTGCGACAACTACTACTACGGCTAACACTACAACCTTTACTGCTACTTCCTGTTCTAGTTTTTTTTTTTTTTTGTCTTGTGGGGTATAGAAGAACTCACGCCAAAGCCTTCTAATCCTTGGCTGTCCCAATGCACTCCTTCTATCCCTATCGAAATTATTCTTTGATTAATTCTCTCCTCTATGTGTTTTTATGACTCCCTCTATTTCTTCTGTCCTGCTGGTTCCAGTGCAGTCATAAGTTGTCTTTATGTCTTGCATCACTAAAATGTATACCAGTGTGTGACGTCAATGACTGATATATGCTGAAGATTAGCAAGCAAGCATTACATGCACTTAGAACAAATTGCTGCCTTAGGGTGGTGAAGTCGTGTCTATCATAACAGTGTGATTATTGTTTTCCGGTAGTGAACGCTAAACATTTTAAAATGGGAGGAACAAATACTAATGATACACGGAGATAGATGTCATGCAAAAGAATTGATTTCCTTGAAAACCGATGGTGATGCCACGAATTATTACAAAAATAGTATTGTTATAAAGTGAGTCTGTTTACTTTATCATCCATCATACATATGCATCAAACTATATGTCATCAAGGCGCCCTCTGAACGAGTGCACAGTGTGGAAGCCCATGATAGTCAGAATATAGATGTTTCTACGGTCCTAATGGTTCCCTTCTGTTTATCTTTGTGTATTACATGGTCAGACAGAATGGTGCAATGGGGAGTGATCAGTGCAGCTGGAAGTGATCAGGGCAATCTGGCCGACACTCAACACCCAGAGGACAAGCAAGACGGTCATACAATCAGACTGCTACTGGTGCCATCAGAATTGAAATTCTGCAGACGGGACAGAAGACAGAGACGGGGTACATTGGGGGTGTCCTGAGTGCTATGACGTCAGTTCTTAACTTAGCTCAGGTCTTAGTCTTGGTCGGAGTTTCAACTTCACTTAAATCGAGTTTTCCCATACTTGCTCTGTTCAATACCAGTGAAAATCAAATGAAATGTCCCTCGCTGTTCCTTTTGAAAAAAACAAGTGAACAATTCAGTCCTAGCACAATCCAGAAATAAGTACGTGCAGTTAAGGAATATAGCTGTTGCTGGAGGTACCAACACCAACAGTCACCACCTTGAATTGCAGTTTGTCCTTGATGTTAACTCATGTATGCACTGTATAGCCTGGACGAATGGAAGAGTATTCTGAATACCTGCAAGTTAATGTATTCAGCAAAAAAATGAGAAATAACGGAATTGGAGAGGCGGAGACCCCCCCCCCCCCCACCCCACACACAAAACCCTAAGACGAACGTTGGTGTGAGAGGCCGAAGCTACTGGACTGGATTCCACCCCTGATACTAAACTGATAGAACAGAATGGAGGAATAGATTGCGAGCCCTATGTGACACCTAATGGTACAACAGGACAATGAATATACACTCAGGTAATCTGCGTAACCCGCGCTATATCCTCTTCATGTCGTAAGGCATTCACAAGTGATCTCCATTGCTGCTGGTCTGCTGCTTTTCTGCCCATGGTATCCAATGTCAGTTTACATTCCTTAATTTCCCTTTCTATTGTCCTTCTCCAGGTTTCCTTAGGTCGTCCACGTCTCTTTTTCCCTTCTGCTGTCCACCGGAGAGCTGTTTTTGCCAAAGTGTCACAAGGTATTATGCAAACATGTCCAAGCCATCTCCATTGTCTTACTTTGATAAAATTTGCCAGTGATGCACATTCTGTTTTCCTCCTCAGTTCTTCATTTGTGATCTTGTTTGGCCAAACTATTCGTAGAATTCTCCTTAAACATTGATTTTGAAAAGTCTCAAGTTTATGTGTAAAACCTGCTGTCATTTTCCAACATTCACTGTTGTATAATAGTATTCCTAAAATGTTGCTCTTGTATATTCTGAGTTTTGTCTTCCATCTAAATCCCTTTGACTTCCACATATTGTAAAGCATGGCAAATGCTTGATTTGCTTTGTTTATTCTTGATGTTACATTCTTTTCAGAAGCTCCATCTGGAGTTACTTTACATTCAAGGTATATAATCCAAGTGAACAATGTAAAATCCTTGCCTCAAAGAAGATTTGAACACATGATCACCGAGTGCATAAGGCATACAAGTTGGCCACTGCGCTACTGAGGCTTGCAGTGTCGTCTATCCCCAACTTCAAATGCATTTATTTCTCAAGTGATGGTTGATTCGTTTATAGGTCTTCCTCTTACCCGACAAAAGAAAGGGAACCCAACAATGGCCACTTTATTCAGCTCTAGGAAGACAAAGAGACCAGCATAAAAAAAGGACTACAGCTGATTTAACTCATTCAGTATAAAGTACTGGTAGAAGTAGTAGCAGTGGCAGCAGCAGCTGCAGCAGTAGTATTTGCAGTATTTTAATCAAGTGGTAGTAGTAATAAAACCAATTATATCTGGTTCAACCCTTTTGATTTATAATTGGGATACACTGAATTTGTGTCCTTTCTGTTAGTGATGGTCTTGAAAATACTATACTTCTAAGTGGCAATCTTAGAAATACAATGCTTCCAAATGGTGGTCTAGGAAATGCTACACTTCCAAATTGTAGTTTTAGAAATAGATTGCCTCACTTCAGCCTTGCCTGTGAAACATAGAGAAAGTCAATGGGGTGCCTAGAAAAATGTTTTAAAACAAAACATCCCTGTCAACAGGCACACACTTCACAGATGTTGATGTAAATGAATCCATTTTTTTATGATCAATGAAGGACATTCAGAAGCCATAAGTTTAATTGTATTTTTTTTTAAAAGCTGTTAAATAATGTTTCTCATCAGCATAAAAAAGCAATCAATAATCTCATGATTCAGTAAATATGAACAGAGTAAGCATTATATTGAATACATTCCCATCAGCCTGAACAAAATATACAGCAGATGACTCATGCCATGACCTTGTGACCTTTATCAGTGAGGCACATGGGAACATGTGACATCAGATTGGCTTTAGAAAGCACCTGGGTGAGAAGTAAATCCTCATAAATTATATTTTTAGTTCATATATTCAAATCCTGGCCAACTAAAGACTGTGCAGGTGCACCACACAGAGCCAATGGAATTTAACTACAATATTTTAGAACAGGTTACTGCAGACAGGCCGATATGTCAGCATTTCTGGGAATGTGTCACAACTAGAAGTGACTAGATTTAGTATTCTCAGGGTGACAGGGTTTAAATATAGGGTAGCATCAAGTGCTTGATATAACCTTGAGGGAGAGAAACAGGTCTACTTTTTTAGCGTACATTAAACCAATTCATATGTATTGATTGGCACTCATAGAAAGAAGTAAAGAGATAGAAGTACACATTAGACAACATAAATTACACACAATAAAATATAATCTAGTAAAATACATATTAAATAGAATTTTTTTTAAAATTGACACTGGCTCCAAGGTTGATCCAGTCTAAATTGAGTTAAGTTGATTCAAGAACTGACATCACAGAACTCAGGGCATTCCCATAAGCGCCACGTCCCCATCTTCAGCAGCCAGTGAAGAGTTCCGATACTAATGGGGCCAGTAGTATTCTGATTAAACGTCTGTCTTGCCTTTCCTCTGAGCCTGAAGCATCTGCCAGAACCTCTCGTCACTCCTCAGTATTCCACCAAGTTGTGCAGAGCCAGATAGTCTGTCCACCTGTTCATTTCCCAACACACTGGCATTTCCCGGTGAAAAAATCCAAACAATACTCCTCACCCGTGTCTTCCACAGTGAAGCATGCCAGTCTGCACAAAGTGTGCCTGTCCTGACCTTCCTCAGCATGCTTTCTGAGTCAGATTAATTCAGTCTAAATTGGGTACCAAGTAATGTCTAGGGAAGTAAAGGTGGTCAGTGTGATGCGGAACCCACTGCCCACTGACTGCCGCTTTGTGTAGAAAAGTCTAGTAGCATTTGTCCAGTGTGCACTGGCATAAAAAAAGTCCTTTACTTTCTTTTACTTATGGTATTTACAGAAGTTTTAGATTTGTGTCACACCTTGGCCATTTAACCTTAACTGTCTTGTTTAAAGACAAATGTCGACAGCTCGTCCCACAGTATCTCCAAAACTTCTGTATTTAAATAATATTTTTTTTTAATTTAATTCTTTTCTGATTATCACTATCCTCACAGGCTCAGTTCAGCTTTCCAATTACTTGCAGATTGTCCAAGTTTCTGTCTTATATGGTAGAGTTTAGTAACACGTGTGCTGTTTGCCTCTCTTCTCTCAACACCCAAACCGGTAAAGAAAGGGGTGAAAAAGCTTACTTCTCTAGATAGTATAAGTAAAAAGTAAAGTAAAGATCCCTTTTCACGCCTTTGGGGGCATCGGGCATATGGGAAGAGCGCCCATATTTTTACAGACCAATCGGCACTCTTTGGGTAATGTAGTCAGCATTACGCCGGCCGTCTTTACTTCCCCAGGACAGCCATCCTGGTACCCATTTGAGGCTGGGTCCACCTGCGACGTCCCATACCACAATAAAAATCCACGCAGCCCGCAGTGGGTTTCCATCGCGGTACGTTGGATTATGAGTCGGACTCGCAACGCCTTAGTCACGGACACAGCCTAGATAGTATAGTAGCATTTTAACTACAAACTGCTCTATATACAAACTTTTTTAGATAAAAACTTTTTCTTATCCCATTTTGACATCTACAAATGAACCTAGATTTGAGACATGAGCTGTGACGCAATGGGTGATGTAAGCAATGCATGTTGCACATACATTGTTTTTGCTTTTTTGTGTATCTGTTTCAGTATTTTTGTAATCAAACAATATGGACTAACTTTGTTATTTTGAGCCAATGCCAGTGGTAATTTGAAGATAAAACCTCTGTTGGTTTATCAGTATGAAAATCCTAAGGTCTTTGAAAAACAAAAGGTTAACAGACACAAACTCAACTTTATGTCAAAATGGATGCTAGGCACAGCCACTGTTTTGAGCAGTGGCAATTTTGTTTTACTTCTGCCAGACGGTGGCCGTTGCATTTTTGTTCCATTTGTAGGCTGAAAGGATATAGTTTCATCGCCCAGCTTCTGAGTTTAGTGCATGGCATGACCCTATGAGCTGCCGATTTCATTTGGAATGTTTTTTGACTGTGACCAATGTGGTGGTGCGAATTGTAGATTCAGAAAATGGCACGATGCCTGTTGTCGCAATATTGGTGGTGCCATTATGTGATTAAAATTGATCGCATGTGCAACTGCTAATCAGTTGGTGACTTCTGCTACCATCCACAATGAACTGCCTTTCTAATGTTGGACTGTTTGTGTTAGCACTTCGGATGGCTACCATTTGCTTTAAATGTGTGTGTATGCTAGATATGCTAAGACAGCAGTCTGTCTATGTTTTCACAAAGGACTGTGATAATTACTGTGTGTGTTTTTTGTTGGCACAGGAGCGGAGCAACTATGGGGTGACTGTTTGCTATGAAGCTGAAACTAAGATTATCAGATTACCAGATTACCAGATCAACTTTATGTGGAAAAGTTAACAGCAGAACTTGATTAACCAGGCAGTTCTTCTGTGTGTGGATGACAGGGATCTTTGCTCCTGCAGTGAAATGGTGTTTACAGTATGCCAGGACATCCACCACAGTTGGAAAAAGATTCAGATGAAAAGTATAATTTCATCAAAATTAAGTTCTTGCCTCCTAATACCATATCATTTTTTAAATCTGAGAATGGATTAATTGATTTCCCATAATATGAAATAGGAAATTGGGTTTCGAGATGCAAACTTTTGGAGATATGAACTTCAGTCAGGGTACCATTGTAATGTTATTTTATGGTGAAATTATTATTAATTTTTTTTTTTTGCTAGATGTATTCTCACTTTAATTTGTCTGTTACTTTTGTTTTTTACATGTCCAAAGACAGGAGAAATTTGTTATCTGTTATCAACATATATGTCAACACACAGTAACTCCAGAGCTTTGTAACTGTAATAATTTTTCATGTCTGTATAAGAAAACAATCCTTACATAAATTATTTTTCAGCCAACATTCGTCAAAGAAAAATTTTTAAAAAAAGATACACTTTACAATTAACTAATGGAAATAGCACTTGTTTGTCTGAGATGTTCATCTGAGAAGGTTTCAGACAATAGTCTGGCTGCTCTTCCTTGTGCCTCTTCCAGAACCTTTCTGTGACTTGCTTCTACTGGTTTCTGAAAGTCATATTTAAAACATTACCTTTTCATTTAAATTCAGTAAGATATGCCAAACAAAACAACACACACACAAAAATTTAACAAAATAAATGCATTAAATTTAAAACCATTTCACCTAATTCAGTCATTTCAAACTGAAAATGTTAATTCAACTAGACACAAAAATACAAATTTCAATTTCAAATGAGAATGTAACGTATGACTAGAACAAGGTAAATCTTTTATTATGAGTGTAACAAACATACATACTACCACCAAGAAAATTAACACTGGCTTTTAACTTTTATTTTTGTAATTAGTTAACTTTTTCAGTAGACAATTACATTAAATACCATGTGTCTGTAAAGCCATGGTGCACATTCATGGGTGGTGGTGCTTCGTGGTGCACCACAACTTTATAGACACAGTGTATATATCAGTATAATGTATTCTTTGGTACCCAGAGAGTCAATTACATGAAATAAAAAGTTAAACTAAAGTACCCAGTTCTATAACTTAAGTCATAATGGGCATTATAATGTTAGCCCCATAGTTTATTAACAAACAGGTCACAGACTAGTCATGTAGCCAATACCATATCAGCCCCATTTAATGATAAAAAGATATTTAATATTCCTTTTTGGGCTGGGTCGACCTGAGAGCACATGTCACTTTCAAAAACAAATTTAGATAGAGATTTGGATATCTGAACACTAGGCCAACAGGCAAGCAAGCATGGTAGCTGCCGTGTTACCTTGGCTCCCGCTTAACTGTGTTAACTGGAATGATTTATCATCATGTTGTGACATAAACATCAGATAGTTCTCTCCATTCTGTTCTATCCTATATAATTCTCTTGGTAACATGGATGGAATCCAGTCCAACATTTTTGGCCTGTCTCAATAACGTTAATCTTAGGGTTTCTCTTGTACTTCCTCCTTTCATTTATCCATTTGTTTCCCATTTCAGTGCTAGTTTTGTGATTCCCTGTCCACTTTTCCTCATGATGTCCCCAATGTATTGTCATCTACATTTTTCTTAAAACTTCAGATACCGTGGTTGTCCAGACATTTTCTTATTTCCTTCAACTATTTATCCAGCCAAAAAAATGTGAACTTTACATTTATAAGCAAAATGAGATAAGAAGGGTTGCTACTAAAAGGTTATGGCATCCAACTCAGACTCAGATGTTTCAACTTCTGAACCCCAGCACAATACTAGACATTGTTATGTGAACCATATGTTTCTAGTGATCTCTCAGAGAGTCAGATAATATATTCAGCCTTGTCAGATAAGCATTAAACAAAATTAGTCTTGTAGAAGATGCTACATATATTAAAATCCCTCAACAGTTGCAAACTGCAAAAAAAGCAGGCCACAAGGCCACAACCCTGGCAACATTGTTAGTCATGTTTAAACCTACTGAAAGGAAGATAGAGCCCATACCATTCTATGGGGTCTATCTTGAGTAAGTAAGTCCTTTATAAATTTTAAATTTAGGCCTATGTCAGAATTAGACAGAATGAAGAGGGGTGCATACTAAGATGTCATTCATTGACCTTGAAAGAAGAATACTAAAGGTATTTGCTATAATATTACTCCCAACAATTATTTATGCATTGTTTTATTTAGCATACCAAAATAAATTAGATAAATGTAAGACATAGATGTGCTTACTGTTGTGAACATTCTATGTTTAGTAAGGGGTGTTTCAGAAATATGTAAACAGTAAGAATAGCAGGTATTGCTTCTGAGATGTGAAATGTCAGGCGTTTGCACACTCTCATTCATGACATGGTTAGGTAGCCAGTTCCCTTCCTTATTAACTTTCCTTCTTAGACAATTCCCAGACATTTATGAAAATTATCTGGTACACATTTTTACAAAGCTAGATTATCTTCTTTTTTTTTCTTCTTCTTCTTCTTACACTTCTTATTCTTCTGTGTTTGCCCTGAAAAGACCAGCTGGTATTTTGTGTTGCAGTTACTGTGGAGCTGTGATATCTGTGCCTTTCGAACCAACTCATCAACTTTCAGCAAATCTCTGTTTAGTCACCTTTTATGACACGCTTGTTAGGGAGCAGTGGGTCTATTATTTCCACCCAACATAGGGACCCAGCACTCACATGAGGACAAGGCTAGGTCAACCCAAAGGTCATACTGGGAAGAAAAAATGCTGCCAGTTCTGGGGATAACGGCAGTTCTAGAAATACGCACATAATTTTTTTTTAAAAGATGTTGAATTCTATAAATTATTGTCTCACCATTAATTCTATTGACTGGAATGCTATATTTGTGTAGTTTTTTCATTTTAAAAACATATACAGTCAGAAAAACAATTGAGATTTGGTAAATAATTTCTTCTATGCTCTTTTAAGTTGATATATTTGTAAAATGAACTCTATAATGAAATATCACTAACAGTTACATTTTTTTATATTCGAACCTCTACTAAAACTGTTTAAAATTTAATACACTTTTTAGTAAATCAAAATACCATTCTTGCTTTG
The DNA here is from genome assembly GCA_905116865.2 of Candidula unifasciata. Taxonomy (NCBI): domain Eukaryota; kingdom Metazoa; phylum Mollusca; class Gastropoda; order Stylommatophora; family Geomitridae; genus Candidula; species Candidula unifasciata. The sequence goes on from CAJHNH020000657.1 coordinate 520,871, forward strand.
AAACCTTCACTAGCAGTGAAAATGTTATTTATGCTTTATTTATGTTTTATTGTTTTTGTTGATTTCTTTAATACTCAGAATAGGACTAGACAGGACTAACAACATTTTCCTTAGAGTACTGAAAGGTGAAAGGAATCTGTTTTTTCACAGGTGAGATTTGCTGATGAGATGATCATAGCTAGCTTACAAGTGTGTAAGATACAATCAAAACAAACAGCTAGAATGGATGTTGCTTGCAGAAGCAGATGATCAAAGTAATTGTACTCTCAAGATGAATAGGATTATAATTTTTAGGGGTAATGCAAGTAAAGAAAGCTAGAGTTACAGATATTAATAAGTTGGATTTGCCGATAACTCAGTAACATAAGGAATAATAACTAGACTGTTCCACACAATTACATAAAGCAATAAGGTTGTATGTTTTAGAAACATATCACCTCTATGAGAATATCAACCACACAGAGTTTATTTATCATGAAACATCTTAACTTCATCTTGTATTTTCTTATATATAACGTTAGATAAAAGTAACATTAGTATTCTTAATTTAATCTTGAATTTCTTATATAAAACAATAATGTATAAGAGATATATAAACATTATAACTATAGAAAGGAATCAAATATTAGTTCAAAAAGAAAAGTAGATAGAAACTAAAGAGATATAGAAAATATTCTTTTGTTGTTGCCATCCACAGGAAATTAAGAAATGCCCAAATCTGGAGAAGAACTCATAGAAAACCAAAGAATTCATATTAAAACAAAACTAAAAAGAAGTGAAAACAGATATAGTAAATCAATTTTAAGCAACAGATTAGTATTGAATTAGCTATTATAAAAAAAAGAAATTGTTTATACATTTCTACAGCTTTTAAATGTTTACCACCTTCTGTCCCTCACAGTGACACAATTTGTTCCAAGCCTTCTGTGAAATTTCAGCTTTTTTTCTTCTTGCAGTTGAGTGAGATAAAAGCTGCTGTATTTTCTGTTGTTCTCTCAGTCTTTCTTCTCGTTTTTCCTGTACTTTTCTTTCAAGTTCGATCAGACTGTCATTTTTTAAAGGAGCAGATGTACTGATATTCTTCTTTTCCTGTTCAAGCCTGTAAGTAAAAAATAAGAAAAAAACATAACAATCAACATTCAGTTTAAACAGATGACCAGTTTTATTTTTACATTCATCACCTAATAATCATACGTTTCAACTGTTTATTGGTATCTGTCGTAGTTCAGTAGCCAGACACTTGCCTGCCAGCCTAAAGCCTTGAGTTGAGCTGATTCAAGAACCGGCATCACAGCACTTGGGGTATTCCCATAAGTGCTCCGTCCCCATCTTCAGTAGACAGTGAAGAGTTCCGATACTAATGGTGCCAGTAACATTCTGATTAAACATCCGTCTTGCCTTTCCTCTGAGCCTCGAGCATCTGCTAGAACCTCTCGTCACTCCCCACTGCATCAATCTCACCAGACTGTGGTGATCCATCTGCTCCTCCGAACTGTACACGCTCTCCCACAAGGTACTAACCACGTCTGCCTCATCATGCATCAGTATTCCACAAAGTTGTGCAGAGCCAGCCAGTTTGTCCGCCTGTTCATTTCCCAACACACCGGCGTATCTTGGTGAAAAAGTCCAGACAATGCTCCTCCCCTATGTCCTCTGCAGTTATTGCTCTAGGCTTCCCATGTTTACCCAGCTATAAATGGTTATCAGAAAATGTCCTAGAAGTAAAGGCAGCCAGTTAGATATCAAAGGCTGACTGGTCTAGAAAAAGATGGTTCTGGTGACATATGTTCTGTGTATCAGTGCCATGATACACGTGTGCAGTCTACTAACCTGTTGATTTACTTTACTATTTTATTAATGCTGTGCATTATTTATATGAGTAATATTATTACACTAGTTAGTCTTAGTTCTTATTTCATGAAAAATTAGTTGTTTTTTTTAAATTTGTCTTTTATTAAAGTTAGTTACACATGCTTTGTAGGGCACTGCAGAACCAACACCAGCATTTTTTGGCTTTTGTGGTTTTTCTAGGCAAATTCTTTGTTCACTGCTTACTGAATGGTCAGCTCTCAATACCACTGTCAAAACCAGCGCAAGACAAACCGTCCACAGCTGGAATCGAACCCAGCACTATGACGTGCATTTGCAACGCCTAAGCACTACTGGCTCCAGCTGTCAGGCCGTGCTGCTGACGTCACCGGGTTAGGCTAATGGGATAATGATGCGTTAACGCTGCGGCTCTCAAACAGGGTGCCAAAGCACTTGGGATGCCGTGAGCGTATGCCAGGGGTGCCACGGCAATAATCAAGAAAATTTGGCTAAAATTTGTTAAATTATTAAAGAAGGCATGCAGACACTCAAAAGTTAAAATTCAAGCTGTCTTCTCTCGCCACTGCCAAAAATAGTTATTTTTGTCAGAACCGCTGCGTTAACACATCGTTAGCCCAACCTGGTGACGTCAGCAGCATGGCCCATCAGCTGGAGCTGGTCGTGGCCTAAGCCACAGATGCAGATTTATGTGCCAGTGAAAATCATACAAAATATCATCCACTGTGCCATTTGCACACTGGTGAAAATAGATCAGTTCTGACAAAATCCACAAACCTGCACATGCAGAGGAAATGCATGAGGTGGCCATAAGATGTGTCAACACTAACAGACCACATCTAGAAATGCAGTTTACTGTCAATGGAAGTGGTCAACTATAATTCTTATACACACTAATGCACCATACTAGGAAACAGAAAAGTAAGTTTAAAAAAATTTCATATAAAAGAAATATTTTAAAAAATAACGCTCGACCAAAAAAAAGTCAGATTTTAAAAGAAACCAAAACAATCCACATAAAAGATTTTAAAGAAAAACAGAACAAAACAATGAGGCATTACTTGCAGGCTGCAGACTTTGTTTGTTCAGTCCTATATTTTGTAATCATATCCATCATCTCAGAAATATACTCCGCTTTGTTCTGAGGGAAAACAAGAAAATTTAAAGCCATATCTGAATTTTTTTATTAGTTCATGTGTTACCAATATTAGATTTTTTTTTTTTAACTAGAGTTACTTCTTCTTCTTCATGTTCAGGAGCTGTAACTGGTGTAGGTTCTGGTTGTTCGTCCACCTCTGGACTCTGGTCTTCAACCGGAACCTGGGTGTTGTGTGCACAACCAGTTTACAGATCTGAAATACTTTTACACGGACTGTTGGCTCCTTGCCTCTTGGGCAGATACACTGCAACTTTGAAGGAGGCCCTCAGTTAGTCGACTCTTAAACATGCTTGTTAGCGAGGCAGTGAGTCTATTCTTGTTTTCCTGAAAATGGGGCCCCAGAATCCACATAGCAATCTGGAATTATAAATTGCCAGTTTGGGAATTTCTGTTTTTTGTAACTAGTTTTGTTTGCCATTATAATGTTTAAAATATATATATATATATATATATATATATATATATATATATTCGCGTTTTGAATAAGGTACTGTTGGATGACAGTTTTAAAGATTCAAATATGCAGGTCTCATCAATTTCTTTTAAAGTTTGCAAATGCTGTTTTATTCAGTTGCTTCACTAACATCTCTCAATTCAAAGTGTTAAGGAGCATCTGGCCAAATTGTTAAGAATGCTGGACTCTCATTTGGGTAGACCTAGGTTTGAATCCTTGTTAAGGTGATGGATTTGTTACTGTGAAAAAAAAAAGGAAACAACAGAAATCCTAATCTGCACAGTCCGCTTCGACTGCACTAGCCACGCAGCACTAAATCAAGCTCAAGACCCTCTCAGTCCTACATTGCTCTAAAAATCGGTAAACACAGAACATAATGACAGATTTTTTTTATATACCAGCTGTTACAGCCACTTTTTATGTTAAAGAGAGTAATTACTTGAACTCCTTTAGATGGAAATTGGCAGATCCTTTACATGACATTGCAGAAGCAACCCCGTACTTTTTTGGCTGCTTGTGGTTTCATTAATCAATTTTATGTTCAGTAGTCTGCCACTGCTTTCTTAACTGGGTCAGCTCTCGAGCACCCCTGTCAAAACCAATGCAAGACAGTCTGCTACTAAATCGTCCACAGCTGGGATTAAACCCGACTCCACGGATTACCCCTTATGAGTTCGCAATGCCTAAGCCACAGATGACTGTTTCATAATAGAAAGATTTCAAATATAATGAAAGGAGGTGAAAACTGCAGTTTATTGTTTTACTGTGGATATAGCACTAAATGATGATATCTGATGCTGCCAGTATGTGAAAAAGTACACATTTTTAACACCAATAACCATTTACCTGTTTAATGGTGATAATATTGTCTCTTTTCACTTCTTGCTCCTCTTTTTCTTTAGCCTTGAGAATAGCCAATCTTTCTCGAAGCTTTTTAGTGAAACAGAAAACAAACTGAGAATATATGTACTGTTCATGAAATTGCTTTTGCAATAAAACTGACAAATAACTCTTTAAGTCCTGGCTATTTGTTACTACAGGGACTGTGGAAATGTTTAAGGTTTAATGTTTAATTAAGAATCGACATCACAGCACTTGGGACATTCCCATAAGCGTTCCATCCCCATCTTCAGCAGCAAGCACACAGTTCCAATGGTAGCAGTAGCAGTGCTGATCATCGACCTGATCCCCTGGGTATTCCTCACAATATTATTCTCTTCAGACCATGATGATCCATCTGTGCTTCCTCACTGTTTACTCGCCCCAAAAGGGCCCTTACAAAATCTAGCTTGTCATGCATCAATTCAACACCAAGTTGTACAGTCTACTAACCTATTCATTCCTTAATACACCAGCATATCCTAGTGAAAATATCCAAAGGACGCTAACTATATAGGACCTCTGAAGCACACCGGTCTCCACCTTTCTCAACATGCTAAGTGAGTCGGTTACAATCACAACATTTTTGTACAGCTGATTCTCAAGCCAGCAAAAGGCTTCAGTGACTGCCTCCACCTCCATTCTCAAACTAAATGTTGTGGTATCATATGCCAGACTTTGTTAGACTAAGCGACGTTCATTCATATTTGCTAAGAATGCACGTCCTCTGTCTCTCAATACAGAGCCATATTTATAGATAATCAAATCATCTGGGCGAGAATTGTCATGAATCATTTGTTGAACTTATGAATATGCCAAGCCTGTGGGCCAGTCTCCACACACAGCCCAATGTGATCAGAACCTTACACAAGACTGAGTTTTGCTGGGAAATTCTGACCCACTCCTCTCCCAATGTTATCAAGCCTACACAGATGTCTAATTGTGTCTTCTGTTTGCGCTATCCAAGACCTTCCTCTTTTAAGTCTGTGACCCTTAGCTCTGTCTAGGATTTCATGTAGGAGGTGTATCTTATCTGCAGCTACTTTGAGATATGGCTTAACTTGCAGCATTTTGAGCCTACCTGTAATAGTCAGCAGTGCCTGCCAGGGTATATCTTGTACATCCCAGCAGTAATAAATCGTATGACATCTACTTCCTCCATATTATATGTCATGGTCATTCAACTAAGTTTACTCAGGGGCCAAAATGTTGGAAAATGGGGACTGTCATGGGTCAAAGGCACAATCCTCAGAATAGAAATATTAATACTTCTTGTTCTTCTTCTTCATTGCATTCGGTTTCATTTGCTCAGAACAGACCATCAGGTGGGTTGCCTCTTTAAACTGGCATGTCAGCAGCAGGTCCTTCATGGTTCCCCATAGCACACTTTGCTCTTGAGTGTCTTTTCAAAGTTGTAGGTAGAGTAGACAGATCTGCAGAATGTGCTCAGGTATATGTGGTCCTATTTGACAGGCACACTGTGGGGACTGTACAATCTTTATTTTATGCATGTGGTAGTTGATCCTGCAGTGTCCTGTTCATAGACAGAAAATTGTATGTTGCTTTCTGTTGAGTCTGCTGATGGTGTCTTGTGGATGTTTACTGTTAGTTCTCTCCACAATTTCTGGTATTTTCCCTTGATAAGTGTTCTGATTTCATTAATACAATTAGCAGATGATCCACAGGCCACTACTGCTGGCCAGATTCACCCTGCAGGCCACCAGCTGAATAGCCCTGCTATATGTATTATAGTTGGGGTTATCTCTCTTAACTTTTCTATTATTAGTTTGTTATTATTTACTATCTGCGTGCGTGCATGTGTGTTTATATGCATGCATGTGTGTTGTGTGTGTGTGTGTGTTTTTGCTATAGCATTTTAACTATGTTTACTGCTGAACTATAATTATGTTAACACTTAAAAAAATATTTATTCAATAATACCAGTTTTATTTGTAGATGTTAGCATATCTGTTTTTGTTAGGAAACCATTACTGTTAACAACAACAACAACAATGCTGTGCAGCTCACAATGCACACACTCACACACACTACACTGAGAGAAGCAAGAGCACACACAGATATATAGTTCTTTTTCTGTGTTCACCCTTAAAAAGGCAGTTGGTGTGTTGGCTTGTGGTTTACAGCAAGGCTCTGATATCTGCCCTTTTTTGGCTCAACACATCTTTTTTCAAAAAACTCCTTATTAGTCGCCTTTTATGGCATGCTTGTTTTTTTTTTTTTGGGGGGGGGGGGGGGGGGGGTCTGTTCTTTTCTTTCTTTTTTCCCGTCGAAACTGTGGCCCTATGACCAATATAGGGAAGAAACAAATACACAAACCACTCTGAATCTTTACCTCAGCAATACTCATTTCACTGAGTAGGCCATATCCAGAAGTAGATGTCAAGTCCACCATTTTAGTATTTCTGATTGGTGTAGCCTCCATGGCTCGAATCTCTTGAATTAATTTCATTTTACAACGCAGTTCCTCTTCTGCCTGTAGAGAAAACCACAAAATGTCAACAGCCGCACATTAAAACTTTGGCAAGATGACTTCTAAGTAACTACATTTTTTAAAGAAACTTCCATACTACACAATACAATTTTAGCAAGTTTGCTTCTCAGCTGCTATCATACTACATCTGACATTTTTCAGCAAGTTGACTTCTTAGAAGCTGACAACTTTTTCCAAACTACACATTGAAATTCTATTTAATTTCAAACAACACATTACAGTTTTAGGCAAGCTGACTTCTTGACAGCTTACAAATGTTTCTAAACTACAGATTGTAATTTTAGTAAGTTCAAATAAAGTTAGTTAGTTGCGTATCCTTTACAGGATGTTGCAAAACCAACCCCAGGATTTTTTTTTTGCTGTTATGGTTTTTCTAGGCAAGTTTACATTCAGTAGTTTGCCATTGCTTTCTAGACGGTTGACTTCTCGATACCACTGTCAAAACCAAGGCAAAGCGCAAGGCCCGCAGCTGGGATCGAACCCGGCATCTCGACATCACAAAGAAATGTTCAAATAACACATTACAATTTTAGCAAGTTGACTTTTTAGCAGCTGACAACTTATTCCAAACTACACATTGTAATTCTAGAAAGTTCAAATAACACATAACAATTTTAGTAAGCTGATTTCTTAGCAACTGACAACTTTTCCCAAACTATACATTGTAATTCTAGTAAGTTAAAATAACACATTACAATTTTACCAAGTTGACTTCTTAGCAATTGACAACTTTTTCCAAACCACACATTGTAATTCTAGTTAAGTTCAAAAAACACATTACAGTTTTAGCAAAAAAAGAATTCCATACTACACATTACAAATGTAGCAAGTTGACTTCACAGCAGCTAGTAGACTACTTCCATACTACATACTATAATTTTAGTAAGTTGACTTCTCAGCTCTTTCCATATTAAACATTGTATTTTATCAAGCTGACTTGCCAATTATTTTCAAATTGCACATGGTTATCTAATTTCAACAAGTGAAGTGCTCATTTATTTTCAGATTACACATGTACTTTTACACAGTTAAATTCCCAACTGTTTAAATTCTACACATTGTAATTTTAGCAAGCTGACTTCTAGCTTCCATAATAACTTTTGGCTATCTTCCGAATAACGGTCCCAAATTATGGAGGCAGAAAATATACCCTAACAGGGCCTGAGTCACTTGTCAATTGTGTATTTCCGGGGACTATACCGCAGCCGCAGAATTGCGAACTTCCCCCACGCCGCATGAGCGCCGTAGAGTGGGGCTAAACTAGATGGCTAGGACTCACAAGCAAATAAAATAAAGGCAGCTGCAGGAAATGCGGTAGCTGCTGCTCATGAGTCCCAGCCATCTAGTTTAGCCCCAATCTACGCCGCGTGAGCAGTGTGGGGGACACACGGCGGGAGGATACTTTCGGTAGTGACGGAAGTCACCGGAAGTGCGCAATTTAAGTCACTGAAGGTGCACAATTGACACGTGACTGAGGCCCTGTTAGGGTTTATTTTCTGCCTCGATAATTTGGGACTCTTATTTTTTAAGATAACCTAACTTTTTTAATATTTTTTTTTATTTAACAAAGCTAGCATTCTAACATCTTCAAAATACTTCCAAACTGGAACAGTGTGTGGCAGTGTACTTTTTTCCCCAACACAAACAATGCTGAGAATACAAAAATATATTTAATAGCTGCTGCTGCAACTTACTTCAGCTAAAGCTTGCTTCATCAAATCCAGGTTTTCTTCTTTGACTTCCTGGGCTGAAGATAAAAGATAAAATAAATAAGGTTAAAGTTAATTTGCAAAAACTGACATTACATTATTTAGTTATTTCAAGCAAGTTGTGTTGTGCAAATACCTTTGACAGAAATATGTAATGAATCAATTTATCTTAACCCAAAAATAAATGGCTAGGTAAGAGAAAAAATATCAAGGAGTGTGAAATGTTCTTTATTTGCTCGTTGCAGAACAGTGGCTGACCTTTTGAATCAACAGACCTGGTTTCAATAGATGGCTTTAATCACAATTGTACTCCATACCCTTTGGCAGTCCACAAATGAAATGCAAATCAACATGCAGTTCAAAGTTACACTAGCCCCTCTCCTTCACGACCTAGCCACAATGTTGGGTACCATATATATCATTAGTCTTTAATTAATTTTCATTTGACATATTTGTACGATATTAAAATGCTTTATGTTGTTACTTCAGCGTCCTTTTCATTCCTGTGTTGTGTTAATTTCTTATTGTTGTTTGCTGATAAGACTTGTTTGCTTTTACTGATAAGGCTTGTCACTATAATGTTTCTTTAACTGTTTATTATAACTGTAATTGACCCATGTGCATTCCTGGGTCTCATTTTGGAAGAGGAAAAAAGAAGACCCACTGCCCATTTAATAAGCATGTCATAACAGGCAACTACAAGGTCTGACAATTAAGTAATGAGACTGATTTTATTTTGGCCAAGACAAAAATACCATCTTTGAAACAAAGCATGGAATCCAAAGAGGCAACTTTCATCTATGATCTGGCAACTTTTCACCCCCCCCCCCCCCCCCCCCCCCCCCGATAAGCAGACAACAAAAAGTCGCCATTTTGTTGACCTAGTCAGAGGTGCATTGTTACATAATCAGGATCGAGCAAAAAGCTTACATTAAATTATGTTTAAAACTCAGAAAAAGCGCCATTGAGAAAGTTAAATTGATGCGACAAGTTTAGGGGATAATTGTTCATCTTGTGCTCAGATTTTCAGGTGGCATTCATGATTCAAAAGTGGTGTGGAAATGATTACTAATGACACTAGACCCAGATGGCTAATTTCTGTTTGTAATGATGAACTTATTGCAAAAGTCAGAGAACGGATACAAGAAGATCACTGTTTCACTGTCATAATGATGGCAGATGAATCTGGTGTTAATAGAGAGACCATTCATTAAATTTCACTGCAAAATTTTGGCACAAAAAAAGTTGCTTGCAAGTTTGTACCGCATTCATTGTCTGATGACCACAAACATCAGTGGGTTAAGTACCAAGAGACATCATCAAAACAGGAAGTGTTGGCCCCAAAACAAGTGTGTGTTCTCAACCATCCACCCTATTCCCCATATTTGTCTTCCTGTGGTTATTTTCTATTTCCAAAATTAAAGGATGCTTCTTATACGATATTCATGACATCCAAAGGGCCATAACATAGACTTTAAGGGCCTTAGCAACAGAAGAACTACAGAGGTCATTCCAGTGTTTGTTTGATCATGCTTCTCACTGTATCAATGCTTACTTTGAATAAAATATAGGTTATATCTTCAAATGTTGATTATTTAAATTTTTATGGAATTAGTCTCATTATTTTATTTTTGGGCTTTGTATTTGGCACGTTCTCTTTAAAGTCAAAAGTGCATCTCCCTAAGAGGTAAGGAACTAACAATCTGCATACAATTAAGCCAGACCTGTAAAATGGATGTGCACATAAAACTGAAGTTCCTAAACAAGACTGAAGTCCAGAAGTGGACAAATAACCAGAACTCTCTGACAGAGTTGACTACCTGCGAATGCTAAGAATAACTGTTGTTTTGTGAATCTGATCTAGTTTTTTATTTCTTCTATTTTTAAAATGCATTGTTTACCACCGTAACTATTCCGCGGGTTTAAGATATTAATTAAAGAATTCAGGCTAACAGTGATCAACAGAATATTTCTACCAAGACTTTTAGTGACAGTCAGGATTTGTACAAAAGTAAAGGGCTCTTTTTATAGTGTATTAGTTACCTTTACCTCCCAAGATATTTTTACAGGATCAACTTTAAGGCTGACAGCCTAAGTCAATTTAAGACCCAAAAATGCAAAGGTTGATAAAATGACAAATGATTAGAACATAAGGCTCTCCTTGCAGTACCGGACGAGGGCTGGATGGCTTAGTTCAGTTTAGTGGGAGTTCTCTCCATTGGCCGCACTGGAAACAGTGAGCGGAAAAGTCACGAATCAAAGAAGACAGTGAGGTCGATATCAGGGCTGCCAATGCTTGGTTGTGTCCCCCAGATCTGGGATTATTTTTTTACGCTGAGTGGAAATCTGGGTTTGTTTGTTTTTTTTGGTTTTTGCCGATCTGTATGCTTTAATGACCGATACATTCGCGTGGTTAGGGGTAGGGTTAGGGTTAGGGGTAGGGTTAGGGGTAGGGTTGTGGTTCGGGTTAGGTTTAGCGTTAGATGTGACAATTTTGACACAGGAGTTCACTATAATCGCGCGGAGTCACATACACACCCAAACAGTCGACGGACTGTGGATGCTACGGACAATTCGCCACTGACTGGGCACCAGCCGTGCGCTATTGCCGTCATATTTGGCAGACTTTCAGTGGCGCCACTCCAACAAGCATCAGATTGTCGGCCAGTATTTGGAACTCCTACGTCAAAACTTTCACATCTAACCCTAACCCCTAACCCTACCCCTAACTCTACCGCTAACCCTACCCCTAACCCTAACCCTACCCCTAACCCTAACCCTACCCCTAACCCTAACCCAACCCCTAACTCCTAACCCTAAACCAAACCGAAACCCTACGCAACCCTACACGCAACAGTATGATGACTACGCATCCCTTCACGCAACCGTATGATGACTACGCAACCCTTCACGCAACCGTATGATGACTACGCAACCCTACATGCAACTGTATGATGACAACACAACCCTACACGCAAGCGTACGCAACCCTACACGCAACCGTATGATGATAGGAAAGTATGTCATTTGTTTCGTTACTTTTCCGCTCACTGTTTCCAGTGCCGCCAAGGGAGAGAACTCCAACTAAACCAAACTACGCCGTCCAGCCCGCGTCCAGCCCTCGTCCGGTACTGCAAGGAGAGCCGAACATAAAGCCATTTATAATGGCACAAAAACTATACAAGCCATTCAATTGGTCCAAATAACAAACCTTAGTTAATAAATTTGCACAAATAAACCAGACCACATTTACAAGCAAAGCTGTTTGCAGAAGGCTGAACGTAGTTGAATCTTTTCCCATAAAACTGGAATTTGAAATAAGCCAGTTTTTTTAAAATCTGCCTTAATATTAATTCCAACCCATGATCACCAGATCAGCGGGTAAACATGTTAACCACTGGTCTACCACTGCATCCAAAAAGCAAAGATATAGACAGTCTAAATATCATCATCATCATCATCATCTTGCCGTGTCATTGTATGCCACATAGAGCCCAGTCTATTCTTCTATTCTATTCTTCTGTTCTGATCTTCCTGTGATTTTCTACTGCAGTGTTATTTCTACAGGGCTGGTTAGAGCTGGCCATACACCCAACCCTCCTCCTTCATCACCCAGGCTTGGCATCAGTCATTGCAGTGATGTCTAAATATCACTGAACAGGAAATGCATTATATGTTAAACGAAATGCTTGAGAAAAGCTATCAGCTTCAACAGAAGATAGAAGTGATACAATGATATTTACAAAAATCCCAGCTGTCACACCCCATTTTTAATTTATAAAGACAACATATCTGTCATTCTGACATCTTGCATTTTGACAACAGGCATTCAGTTCAACTACTTCTAGCATGACAACCAAGACAGCAGCAGTAACAGGGGTACTTGTATGGCTGGCAAAACAGAAAGCAACTCATGCATTGATAATGACAGTTCTGTTACTTGATTAGTTCAGACTCAGTGAGCATGATTAAAAAGAACCAAACTGGCAAACTTTGACTAGAATGGGTTGACAATATCCAGAAGTCCTACTTCAATAAACCTTCTTGGCTTACACACGGGGATATGCCCGGGTGAAAGGAAATGAAAGAGCTGACAGGGTGGCAGTGTCTGAAGTAGTTAGTGGAGGAAGAAGTATGGACAGGGCAGATGTACTGAATGCACTGCATTCCAGAGACACTGAGACAAAGGTGTCAGAGATGACAAACCACCTGTTGCAAATGGGTATTAAATGAGAACAAGCAAGCAGAAACTGGGTGTGGAGCAAAGAAAGAAGATGAGCTGGTCAACTCCTACTGGATATGTTGAGCATGGGAACACTGAGATGGCTGCTGCAGTGAAGGACGGAGCAGGAATGAGTCAGACTGATGTGCTAGGATGTCGATATGGACAACATGTAGTAAGTGACATCTTGTAGGAATAAAATCCTGTTGATTCTACTTGAATCCTACAACTAATGAAGTTTCTGTTGTAGACCTAGAGGAAACCAGTCAGATGGAAAGATTCCATCAGGAGTAGGGGGCCGCGTTAGCGCAGTTGATAAGAAGCTCGCTTTCAAATCCAGCTGCGACTCGCTGCAGCCCACGGTCGGTGTTAAAAAACCGGGCGGCTCTCGGGGTTCACCCAGCCTCTAGGAAATGGGTACCAGAGTGATACTTTGGAGTAAATGGAGGAATGTCGCTGTAGCTACAGTGTTATGTGTGAACGGCGACACATGCGGACAATTCTTATCAGTTGTCCGTACTGGTGGCAGAGCACTTATGGTTTATAACCATGTGCAATGATGCTGGTTCACATCTCCCGACTTTACCTTTACCATCAGGGGTATACTACACAATGGAGATGTTGTAGAACCGTGGTTAGATGCTTACCTGACATGGAGAAGTTTTGAACAGGCATAGAGGCAGATTTTTTTTACAACTTTAGTTACCAGATCTTAAACAGATACCAGGAAATGTCATGAGAAGTAAAGGCAGCAAGCATAATGTTGACCACATCCCTGATTGAGCTCCTATCGATCTATAAAAATATGAGTCTTAGAGCTTCTTAGGCCTGATGTGGCATAGATATGGACACAGTCTTTACTGATGCTACACAATCACAGCGACATCTAGACAACACACATGGTTCAAAATGGAAGATTTCAACTTCCCTAGTATACTTTGAAATCTTTCACGATTACCTATCTTCTGCTTGTATTCTTGTATGTGCTTCTTGGCATCTTTAGCCATCTTATGTCCGGCCAAAGTGTTTTCAACTATCATCCTGTTGACAGACATATCAACATCATGTAAAACAATAGGAGAGACATGGCTGCCAGGTTTTAATTGGGCTGATGAGTTATTTGGTATGCTGGTTGCCTGTTAATGCAAAGAATATCGTGGATAGATAGAAAAACAAACTTAGCAGTCGTCATCAAAACAGATAAAAGTTGTAAACTTATTAGAACAATTAGAAACAGACACCTAATATTATTTGGACATATTGTGTGAAGAAATGGAGGTGTAAATTCAGTAACAACAAACAAAATTGATGGAAAGAGACCAAGAGGAAGGCAAAGAGATAAATACATGGATGTCCTGGCCAAACATATGGGGCAAGACAAAAACATTGAACTGATCCGTGATTCTGGTGATCATGTGATAGATAAAAAAAATGAGTCTATGCCTAGCTGGCATGGTACATATGATGATGATAATGCAACCAAGTGTTACAACTGGTTCTACGAAACACAAAAGAATTCATTTTCTAACATCCAGTAACAAATACTTATTTCATAAGTTATCATACACATGATGGTTCCATAGAAATACTACAATTTATCTTAGCTGTGGAAGTCATACTGTATTATACATCGGATGTCTTCTTCTTTGTTCACCGGCTGTATGCTACAGTGAAAAAATCCTGGTTGTTCCTCCATTTGGACTTTGGCTTTGTGCCAGGGCAAGAGTTTTGAGTGCACATCAGTTTTACAGGCTTATCTGTGTAAAGTTGGTTATTCCTTGCTGCTCGGGCAGATGCACTCTGACTTCGAAGGAAGCCCCCAGTTAGTCAACACTTACCACATGCCCATTGCGGAGGCAGTGGGTCTATTCTTGTTTTACCCACAATGGGGACCCAGAATCAATACAGGAAACACATCTGATGAAGGTGAGCATAATTTAATAAAATGTTGATAGTATAACATTTATTGAAAAGGTTGACAAATAATTAATGCAGTCAAATGCAGGATTTGTTATCAGCTTTCCTACTTACACCAAACATAAAGTAAAGCAAATCTACTCATTTCTGTGTTTTGTAACAGATAAGACTACAACTCACTTCATTTCTTTTTCCATTTCCATCTTCTGCTTCAAATAGTCTCTCATCTTATCAGCTGCCTATGAAAGAAAAGTAAATATAAATATGATACATTAAGGCAAACATTTTAGTCAAAAATAGCAACAGTGGAAAGAAAAATGCATGGACCAGTGAATAACTGAACAATACAGTGAAATTTAAAAGAGACAAAATTGCAGATATAGATAATTCATTGCAGGCGACTCAAAGAAGAAGTAAATATAACTTAAAAGCAGGAACAAATAATGTGCATTATCATATAAACTTAAAGATATTTGTTAAACAAAAAGGTTTTATTTTGCACCAGTATTAATCAGTCAAACTACTGAACTTAAATTTGCCTAGAAAAACCACAACAGCCAATGCTGGTGTTGGCTCTGCAAAGTCCTGTAAAGGATACACAACTAAAAAAAAATTTTATCAGTCAACATTTTCAACCAGTTCACAAGATCAAAATACAGGACACAACAAACTGACATCCAATCATTTTGTCATATAAATTACTCACTTCTTTTTTCATACTCTGTGCCTTTGACTGGTTCTCAGCAATCAGATTAGCACGTGCCAGAATGGCTTCTTCATGACTCAGTTTACCCATCAGCCTCCTCTCTTCACATGCAGCAAGTTTCATTTCAAGATCCTGCTGTCTTTTTTCAGTCTGCCACTTGTAAAAGTCTGACGCATCATGTGCACCAGTCTCCAACTTTCTTAACCTGGATTTTAGAATTTCATTCTCATTTTAATGACAAGCAAACTGCTTACTCCATGTTTTGTTACAGGATAGCATGTCCCCATCATTCTCATCACCATTCATCATCACAATAATCAAGTGTTTTGAAAACTGGCTTAGTGACTCAGGCTTTTCCTTACAAATCTCCAATAGAATGAAGCCATGGGGGTCATTTTGGAATGTACAAGAGATGCCCCGGTAGTATGTATGCGATATATGCTCACACTGCCTACTATTGCTGATAGGCTTAATGTTCTGCAAGCAAAGTCATATCTCAGAGTAGCTGCAGACAAGAAGCACCTCCTGCATGAAGCCCTGGGTAGATCTACAGGTCACAGACTGAAAAGAGGAAGGTCTTGGATGGCGCAAGCTGAAGACACAATCAGACATGTGTGCAGGCTTGATAAATTTGTGCGAGGCGATCCTTTGGATACAGGTATGCTGGTGTGTTGGGAAATGATAAAACGCTGTCAAGAATCTTCTCACACTGTCTTCCTGTCTGATTTTCTAAAGATCTTTCCAATGGTCAGATGTTTCAGTTTCCCTCTTCTCACAATTCTTCTTCTTCTCCTTCTTCTGCCTTTCTATCCCCCAATGGAGCATAGGCCCTCAACCAACTCACGCCAAGTCGTTCTATCCTTTGCCATTAAATGGAGCTCTCCCCATCTTTCTAACTTCATTCTCCAGCTCTCTTCTCCATGTGTTTTTTGGCCTTCCTTTATTCCTATGCCCCTGTGGGCTCCAATGCAAAGACATTCTAGTTATGCTGTTCTCCTGTTTTCTCAGTGTGTGTCCTATCTATCGCCAGTGTCTTTTCCTCACCTCTTGGTCCACTGGAGCCTGTTTAGTTCTCTACATTAGTTATTCTATCATACCATTTATTTCCCTCTATTCTGCGCAGGCACGAGTTAATGAATGTCTGTAATTTATTGGTAATTGCCTTAGTTTTTCTCCATGTTTCCGCCCCATACAAAAGTACTGATTTGACATTAGAATGAAAAATTTTTAGTTTAATATATCTTTTAATTTCTTTTGACCTCCACAAATTCCCTAGTGCTATAAAAGCTCCTCTTGCCTTTTGTATTCTTATTTTAATATCTCTATCAGTTCCTCCATCTTTATCTACATTACTGCCCAAATAGGTGTACAACTTCACGTCTTCGAGTGAGGTGCCATTAAGAGAAACCACATTACTATTTGCCTGATTTATTCTCAATATCTTTGTCTTTTCTTTATGAATTTTCAGACCAAGCTGCTGTGATCTCGCATCAAGTATATTTAATTTATCTTGCATCTCATTCTGTGAATGGGACAGAACATAACATGGCCACACAAAAAACATGGTTGCTGTCCAGTTTTTCTCTTCTTATAACATAGCCAAACAAATGTGGCCGTCCAGTTTCCCTCTTCTCATAACATGGCAATAAAAATGTTGGCCGTCCAGTTTCCCCCTTCTCATAACATAGCCAAAAAATTGCTATCTCCTTGCATACAATAAATGAGTAAAAACAAAGAGGTCCATCTTTTCAAATGTAAAGGCTTCACAGTGAACTCCCAAGGAAGATACAACACAATCCACGTTTCCATAGACTCTTTTACTAAAATAAGTATTATCATGAAAAATAAAAATAAAAGCACACTGAAGCCAAATACATCAGAAACATGGTCTCTGAGAAAAATGTTGAAAACATCATTGAGTAAAAGATAAATAAACAAGAGATACTTGCAGCTGAAGGTGTTGCAAAGTAACTTACCAAACCTTGAGGAAAAGAGAAATAAATTCATACAGCATATTATAATAGAAAGGGTGGAAAGAAAAAAATCAACTTATGTGGAGAAAAACTAGGCAAGAAAAATACTTACAAAGGTATGCAGAAAAAAATCTGAGTAACAAATCATGATAGAAACATTTCGGTTGCCTCTACAGGACACCATACTATATAGGGTATACATCAAAAGAAGAGAATGACCTACAGCACAAGGTATAACAAGAACAAGTTATGATTCTACAATCTTCCCTGACATGTGATATGGTAATGAAGTTTGTGTAGCCAATATTATTTCACATTTTTCATTTACAGTTGTTCACTTGTGAATGTCAGAAAGAACTGCACATAATTTCAACCCAGTTAGCTAACAACACTCTCATTCTGATAGTGTTTGTCAGCCATCAGTGTGCACAAACTTGGATGCTGATTATCTACAAAATTGCGTGCAAAGTGTGTAGTTCTCAGCAGGATTCATCACAGCAGAGACCCTGGTTACTCCTCCAGTTCCCTCCTCTAGCGCATGTCCAGAATGTTCCTTTAGGAGGAAGGGGTGAAAACAGGTCTTGGTCAGTTGATTTTCAGCCTGGCATTCAGTAACTCTGACTGCTAAAGAGACGAGTAGTTTGAAAAACATATGGAAGAGAATTTCCTTGGGGTTACACTGTAAAGCCTTTGCATTTTAAAAGGTGGACCTCTTAGTTTTTACTAATTTCTTATATAGAAGATGATAGTCAGCAATTTTTGGCCATGTGAGAAGAGGAAAACTGGACAGTTTGACCACTGGAAATAATTGTAGAAAGGGAAAAGATGAAAAGGGATAGAAAAAAATAGTGTGAAATTAAGAAGGCAGAAGAAGAAAAGGAGAAGAATAAGATGGTGGCCTGACAAAACTGGTTACCTCATCCTGTACAAAACTTTCTGCAGAAGTTAACCAATAATAAACAAGTCAAGAAAAATACTCATGTGAGTTGAATGATGGCCTATGCTCCATTAGAAAAAGGTTAAAGTCCAGAGGATCAACTTCAAAACAGTGGGTTGAATCTCATATATACAGCTCAGTCTCCGCAGAACAGCTAGCCACCGGTTGAGAACGTCGCACAAGCATGAACAACATAGCTCCAGTGACGTTCCCCAGGGATCTCTGTAAAAACTGTATTCGTAAACCCAATGACGCAGCCATGAATCGAACCAATGACCATTGGTACGTGAGGCAAGCGGCTTGACCACTTTGCCACAAAGAACCTTCCCCCATTTAGATATGAAAGCCAAGTAGTAATTCTTCAGGTCTTAAAAACTGTGAAACTGCTAGTACTATTGGCTAAATTCTAGAGAATTTGAAATGAGCAGCAGTGAGAAGAACAAACAGCTAATTAATCAGCTTACTTCTCAATGATATCATTTTCTTGCTTCTGATATAACAAGCCTTCCCGCAAGATAGCAGCAGATGTCATTTTTATTGGCAAATGGTCTTTCTTCTAGAAGAATAATGAAGTAATTTATCAATGGCCATAACTGGCATTTAAAGTTTTATTATATCAATAAATAATTATACATGTTAAATAAAATCTCTCTCTCTCTCTCTCTTCTTCTCTCTCTCTCTCTCTCTCTCTCTCTCTCTCTCTCCCCCCCCCCCCCTCATCCACCCATGCAAGTACACATAGAGACACAGACAGACAAGACAAGACAGACAGACAGACAGACCAGTGTTCTGCATAAACGTATAACGCTGCTTAATAGATGTCATCAGAGACGTTTAACGCTGCTTAATAGATGTCATCAGGGACGTATAACGCTGCTTAATAGGTGTTATCAGAGACGTATAACTCTGGTTAATAGATGTCATCAGAGACATATAACGCTGCTTAATAGGTGTCATCAGAGACGTATAACTCTGGTTAATAGATGTCATCAGAGACATTTAACGCTGCTTAATAGATGTCATCAGAGACATATAACGCTGCTAAATAGATGTCATCAGAGACGTTTAACGCTGCTTAATAGATGTCATCAGAGACGTATAACACTGCTTAATAGATGTCATCAGAGACGTATAACGCTGCTAAATAGATGTCATCAGAGACGTTTAACGCTGCTTAATAGATGTCATCAGGGAAATACAATGGAAAAAAAAGAAGACAGAAAGAAAAGAAAATAGCTACTCACAAATTCAGGTGCAGGTCTGGCCTTAATTCTATTGGAATCAACTTTGGCATTTTCTTCGCAGATTATATTCTGAATAATTTGCTTTGTTCTCTCAGATTTCTCTGGGTTTGCACATGAAAACTGAATTTTTGATGCATTCAGAAGATGTTCCTGCATTTTTGTAGAAAAAATCATGATTAACAAGAAGTCTCCGCTAAATACTAACAGGTTCTACAAAAGCTATGTAACTGGTAGTAAGCCTACTTGTAATTTTTTTTTTTTAGCTGCCATTACTTCCTGTATTTACTACTTTTGCAGTGTAGGCAGGGGAATCTTGAGCCTGAGGATTTATGGTAGTGTAGTTAGTGTACCTGTCACGCACTGTGCAGGCTGGGATTCTATATTTGCAGTGGACAGAAAAAATATATAATCTTCTTCTTCTTCGATCCTTCTGCCAGAAAACTTATGTCAGAAGGCCGGTAGCCTTTATGAAAGCTATTGTACAGATAATATCTTCTTGTGTACCATACAGTTTTGTCTTCATTATGGTTGGAACAGGCCAGATTGCGTCTCTGTTGTCAGCATACAGTTGAGAGTGTTGGAGCCCATGCTCAGCATTTTTGGGTGCCCAACTATAATCTTACCAAGGATTTGAATGTAGGTCTCTTACATGATAGCCCAGCATTTTTATACATTCTGCCAGCCACACTGGTAGCACTTAAAAAAGTTATAAACACATTACCACATGTTAAACATGCCGCTTTTTAGCAATTATTGAGGCATAGGAAGGGAAAAGAAAACGAGGAAGACCAAGAGAGACCCTGTGTAGAACCATCTTCATGGAAGGCTCAGCCATAGGCCTAATGAACATGCAAGACCTAAAACAGGTGGCAAGAACTGCCAGAAATGGAGAGCTATTACCTCTGCCCTATGCGCCCCCCTAGGTTCAAGAGGAAAGATTAACTAACTGACTGACTAATAGAAGCATAAGGTAAAAGGAGCAATGAACCAGTGATCATATAATATAACACAGTGTTACTCTGCATCATCACATATTCATTAAGAGCTAGTGCTCCTCACGTGTGCAACAAAGTTTGTGCACTGCGCTAAGATTCTTCAGACTCAGGCTTGAGTTAGAAGAAGAATGGAACACTTGTGGGTTACATCCGTGTGCCATGATGTTGATCCATTGAATAAACATAAACATTATAAGCTAGTGTTACAATTCATAAAGAATTCAGTGTTTCTTCTTTTTTTTTTTCTTTCTTCTTCTTCTTCTCTTCTGGCTACCTTACTGAAGTGTTGAGAAGAGTTGTAAGGGCTGTCTCTGCACTCTTTTTCATGCACTGCTGCTCTAAATTTCCACAAGTGTTCTTGATACTGTTGTTCCATTTTTTGCATGGTCTTACCTGTCATGTACATTATGTTTCTTCAATGTGGCAGTTGGTAACAGGGCATTACATTCTCAATGGATGGCAAAACAATTTCATCTGTTGCTCTTTGATGAAACAGATTTTAACCCTCTTACCCTAAGAAAGCTGATTTGAAGATAACACACTTGCCTGCTGGCTCAGTTTATCTTAAGTTTAAAATTCTGGGTTCCCAGGTCAACATAAACTGGATGTCAGGAAATGTCCCAGGGAAATAAAGGCAACCAAGGTGATACTGACAAGCACAAGTTCAATCTTACCTCAGCCTTTCTCTTATTTTCTTCCTTCTGATTCTCAATAGCCTCTTTAATAGCTGGTGGCCTGTAAAGTGACTTTGGTGGTGGTTTCGATTTCATCAACTTTGGAACCTGAACATAAAGGCATTTGTTACTTATTAAGACACATCTTTTATTTGTTTCCTTCTGATTCTCGACAGCCTCTTTAATAGCTGGTAGCCTGTAAAGTGACTTTAGTGATGGTTTTGATTTCCTCAACTTTGGAACCTAAAAGTCAAGGCATATGTTATTTTTTAAGATGGTTGTATGCCATCAGAAACATCCTGGTTTTGAATCTGTATCGAGTCAGATTTTGACAACCGACTGGGGCTCATAGATTCTGCCACCCTGCAATTGGTACCAGGAGAGCTGTGTTGAATGACGAACAAAAAAAACAGCCTTCAGTAAATTCCCGTAAAGTACAAGGATGCATTCTGGGAAGTAACGGTGGCCAGCAAGATGGTGACCACACTACACATTAAGTGCTGACTGGTCTACTGAAATATGGGTTTAGCATCATATGCATGACTGCCTTATGGCATGAAAGGGGTCCTTACCTTGTATTTATTTACACAATGTATTTTATAATCTACTGGAATTTTCAAAATTCCCATAATCATTTAAAAATTCTTCTTTGTGTTCGCCATTGTAAACTCAAGCAAAAAGTTCTGGTTTTTCATCCACTTCTGGACTTTAGTCTTGTTCCGGAACTTGAGTTTTGCATGCACATCCTTTTTACTGATCTGGTTTATTTGTAACCTGTTTAATCTGTAACTTTCCTAAAACTCTTGCACACCTCAGAGAAAATATCCAAAGGATGCTCTAACTACCCGAGACCTCTGCCTGGAGCATGTCAGTTTTCATCTTTCTCTGAATGCTTTGTTGTCTTTTACAATGTTATGAAACCACCTCAGTGATTTCAGTATTTAGTATGTTTAATAATAATAAATTCTTTGATTAATAAAGAAACTGAGAATTATATTTACTATACCAAATACTAAAACCATGTGGGATTAAAAATTGTTTCCAGTTCTCAGACCAGACAAAGAAACGAGTCCTGGCTTAAGAGCACATAAAATTACCAGCCAGTCCACCTGAGGAAACTGGGGTGTCAGAAATATTACAGTATCCGACAAGCCTTCTGAACCTGTAACCTCGGCAAGGGGGGCAGTCCAGACATGATGGTTCCACTTGACAGGTTTCTCCCACCTTTCATTGACACTGTGTAGAACCAAATGGGATCCACCTTAGAATGTTTAATCAGTAGGTGGGCAGTCATTAATTGATAAAACAAAGATAACTGTAGTTTGAAGGAACCTCAGGGGTGGGGCTTAGAGCCTCTCCTGAAGGAAAGACATTAATACAGATAAGGGGAGGAGCTAAACTCTTCTAACTGAGATGAGGGTTGAGTTGAGTTGAGTCAAGAATTGACATCACAGCACTTGAGGCATTCACATGCATGTTCCGTCCTCATCTTCAGCAGCCAGCGCAGAGTTCCTATACTGATGGTACCGGTTGTAATCTGGTTATATGTCTGTCGTGCCTTTCTTCTGAGTTCTGAGAGGAAAAAGTTTAATACAGTGAGGAGTCTTGAATTCAATTTAGACTGCTGCCAGCGACTAAGAGTACACTAGAAAGTTATCCTAGCTGTATGGGTCTTATTGGCAAATCGCTGTAATTTTCCCAGTTACCATCAGTGGCAAGGACCAGTCAGCACTTATCATAAGCAGATGGTCCGGTGTGTGACCTGCTTAAAGCAGCGAGGACGACAGGCTAGGAAAAGTTAGACAGTCTCAAACTGAGATCTGCCTGAGGTTTATCTTCCTCCTGCAAGTTATGTACCATTCATGTCCATAAAAATTATCATCACTAACACACCATCCTCACTCTACTAACATATGCACGTACTGAACTCACTTAATTAACTCACCACCATCATTGAGCCATTACCTTTTATGATTGCAAGACCAATACCATTTATTTACTTTGCTTTAGATTGATTCAATAAAATCTTGCTCAAGTTATTAACTCATAGTTTGTTAATTATTATTCATAGTTTCAATTGGCTATGTTCATAATCTGTTTAATTTAACACTTTAGATTTAAAGGGTTAACAAAATGCTATAACACTTGGTGGGGGCATTCGTTAAAAACTAATACCAAGAGAGGATAAAGTTAGAGGGGTTAACTGTGTGTAATGATATTCCCCTTGAATTGATTGAATTCACTATGATATCTAACTACCCTTTTCCTACTCATGTGGATACAAGTACAACTACTTTAATTTTATTCTATGAGCCACTTTTGCTGTTTTCTTAGTTATCCAAGACTTTGTCAGGGATCAGCATAGCTCAGATATTAGTTCTGTTTCTCACATGGGTGTGCAGTGTCAGGATTTAAACCCACACACTCACTACACGAGTGTATATCCATGCGGGGTTGGCAACATACAAACATGACATGTGTGTGCAGTTGGTTTTCAAGCCAGAGAAGAACTGCAGTGACAAAGTAAAATCTTACATCATGACACCCACCATCCTCTGCACACACACACACACACTCCCACCCCCCACCACGCACACACGCACACACACACACACAACACTTTGCTGAGGTATCTGAAGAAAGAAAAGAAATAAAAGATGGTACTTGCATGACTTTAGCTAACCAGATAGGGACAGAGAATATCCGAGCTTACAGCCCAAGAAGACCTGGTTCATCTCACAGTGTCAACTGATTTAATTTTAACCCCCCCCCCCCCCCCCCCCCCAAAAAAAGAAGAAAAAATGAAGGGGGGAAAAAGATGGTATATTCTTATTAACATCTAGTCTTCTTAGACAAGGGCAGGGGCAAAGAAAAAGCTCACAGGTTGTGTCTGCAGGTGGCACACTTTAATGACCCTTCAGCAGCTACAAATTGAGAGTATCATACTAAACAGAATGCAACCAGGCAAACATTTCCAAATGAAACAAGCTCGCCATAACACAAAAAAGGAATATTTATAGTTTGTGTGATTCTTGCTTAGACATACTAGGATCCTCACAAGATTTACTGAGTTAGTGCAAAGTGCTGATACTAAGTTTTGGATCTATAGTGGTAGACTAGAAAAACCTATGGGTATATATTCATGTGCAGTCAAAGGAACAACTCATATACAGATGAGCTAACTAAGTATTATTTCATTAAATTCCCAAATCAAGATCTGGTATCTGTTCATGGTTTTTACAATGGTACTGTATAAATAATTAGAATATTTAAAAACCATTTACCTGCTCAGGAATGGGTATTGCTCTTGCTCTTGGTTTGGTGAGATTGAAGGGCTTTGTCTCTGAGGATAAATTATATAATAAATTTGAACAAAGAAGACACAAACAACAGATTGTACAATTTATTGCCTGGCATATTTCATTGTATCTTGTCAGGTGCATACTACAGTAACAATTACATAAATGAAGCAAATAAGTGAATCCTTTATAACTGAAGTACAAATTCAACAACAACTGATCGACACCCGGAGAAACAAGTCGCTGAGCACATTCCAGTATGGGTTGGAAAAGCCATGCAAAAAAATATTCAAAATGAGAATACTGGCCGCAAAGATTACCCCTCCGCAATAGCACACTATCTTCTAAAATCTGGACATGTGGTAACTAAGGACAACACATTTGAAATCCTTCATACGACAACCAATGGCTGAAAGGTAAGATTTTTTTTAAATTCCGCGATTTGTCACCTGCGCCCGGAACTCTGTATACAGAAAGTTATGGTTCTGACTTTACGGCTGCGCTGGTAAAACAGGTAGTCATGTTTGATCATTGTTGAATTTGTACTTCAGTTATAAAGGATTCACTTACCTGCTTCATTTATGTAATTGTTACTGTAGTATGCACCTGACAAAGGTGATGGTATCTAGGGCATCAGATATTCCATCAATCCATAACTAATGTGGTTGACCTCTAGACTGCCTTTATTGTGTCTAACTGACATGGCTCTCTTTTGTGCACTGTCTGGTGGTAGTCTTGAGACATATCTGAACCATTTGATCCCTTGTATTTTGAAGCAGTTTAGTACTGGCTTGTTGCAACTTTTTTTCTGATATCATCATTTCTAAACCTGTATCTTCTAGCTATATTTAGGATAGGCAAGTGGAGAAGAATTCCACAACACAGATGGATTCAAGATATGACAGATTATTTACATAAGACAATCAATCAATCAGGTGCCGTCTCCACAATGAAGGTTGGCTGCAATGGATCTCCAACAAGCCCTGTCTCTTGCCCTTGATGTACACTCACTCATACTGCTGTTCGTCCATCTCTTGATGTTATCCTCCCACTTGTAACGCCTACCTTGAACCTTTCCCTCTAGGATGATCTTTACAATACTGTTATGTCTTTTAATGTGGCCAAAATATTTCACTTGTCTCTTATTCATTTCACCTAGCAACTCTCTTTTCATTCCCAATTTCCTCAGTACCTCTGTATTTAATAGCTTCTGTTTCCATGAAATACGACCTAATCTTCTGTATATCCACATCTCCAAAGAATTTATACGATTTTCCAGTTGTTTGTTTATTGTCCATGTCTCTGTGCCATACAGGAAGGTTGAGAATACATAACATTTGACAATTCTCATTTTTAATGTATTGCTTATTTCTCTTGATGTCAGTAACTTTTGCATGTTGTTGAAAATGTTTTTGGCCATCCCTATTCTTTTCTTGACTTCTGTTTCACTTCTGCCGTCACATGTTATTACTTGTCCAAGATATAAGAAATTTTTAACTTGTTCCAATTTCACCCCGTTCACTGTGATATTCATTGTTAGCTGTTTATTTTCTTTACTAAATATCATGGTTTTTGTCTTTTTCAAATTTATATCTAATCCAAATTCTGCACTCCTTCTGTTTACTTGCTCCACTAGGTCTTGCAACTCCTGCTCACTCTCTGCTAGCAACACTGTGTCGTCAGCATATCTCAGATTGTTTATTATTCTACCATTGATGTGCAGTCCTGGTAATTCTACAATTTCTTTAAAAATGGTTTCTGTACATAAGTTGAAAAGGCAAGGCGACAGAACACATCCTTGTCTTACTCCTCTCTTGATCTCTATCTGGGGTGAGCAGATGTTGTCATATCTTAATGTTGCTTCTTGCTCCCAGTATAAGTTTCTAATAAGTCTGATATCCTTTCCATCTAGTCCTATGTTTTGAAGAGCTGCAATTAGTTGTTCATGTTGCACTCTGTCGAAAGCTTTCTTGTAATCTATAAAACATGCATAAATATTTTTCTGAACTTCTATATATTTTTCAGTCAGCATCTTTAGACAAATTATGGCCTCTCCAGTACCACTGTTTTTACGGAATCCAAATTGCTCTTCAGAAACTTCTTTCTCTATTTTATTTTGAATTCTTGCTTGTATTATCTTCAAGAGTAACTTAGTTACGTGACTCATTAGGCTAATAGTTCTGTAATCTTCACAATCAACAGCTTTTGATTTCTTGGGTAGTGTGATAAAAACAGATGTTTTCATGTCCCTGGGAATGTACCCATAGTTATAAATGTCATTGCATATTTCTGTGATAGTATCGATTCCAAAAGTAGATAATGATTTTAACATTTCTGCAGTTATGTTGTCCGGGCCTGCAGCTTTTCCCTGCTTCATCTGTTTAATGGCTTTCTCTACTTCAGACTTTAATTTGTTTGAATAATGATGATAAATTAATTCAATTTAAAATAAAGCAACATATCTAGCCTTGGAACACAATTCAGCAAATATTTTAGCACCCAATGGGGGAAAAAAAGAAGAGTTGACTTGGTGAAGGACTAAACGCTCACCTGCGGATCAGAATGACCTTGGCTCCCAGATCGACTCAGCCTTGATAATCAATCTTCTCATTTGGGGTTCCGGGTTACTTTGTGGGGAAAACAAGAATAAATCCACTGCCTCTTTGACAAGTTTGTCGTTTAGGTCGACTAATTGTGGACTTCTTTTGAAGTCAGAGTGCATCTGCCTGAAAGGCAAGGAACCAACAGTCTGCATATAAATAAGTCAGATCTGTAAAAGGGATGTGCCATGCAACACTCAGGTTCTGAAACAAGACTAAAGTCCAGTGGTGGACAACATCTAGAATTTGCCGCCAGTGTTTATGGCTGGTAAACATAAAGAAGAAGAAGAAGATAATTAATCCTGGTAAAATATAAATAACTGAAGACCTACTGGGCCAGCCTTCAAGGCAAGGATTCGATTTTGTCCAACCTGAACTGACTTAGGACAAGATGCAAACAAAGTTCTGTTACATATGTTTTCCAATAGATGGCTCTCAGAAGTAAATAATTTCTCATTTTTAAAAAATATGTTGAAAGTTGGAACCTGTGAATGCTGGTGTTTTCTCTGTAGGTATTTGCTTGTTATCAATCCTGTTTTTCAGAATCTTTATAAAGTCCCACAGTTCAGGTAGCCACCTAAATAAATAAAATAATACAACATCATCAACAAATACTGAAGATACTTTAAATCAAATTGCTGGAAAGCCGAGGTAATATCACTAGCAGTAGTAATTTAAATAATGATATTCTATTTCACCCATCTGGGTTTTAACTGGGGGATATATATATATACCTTCTCAACACACATCTAAAGAATGTTGATTTTCTACTTCTGATTCGGTAATCAGTTCTTTTTATGAGGTAATTTCTTTGGATACATCATAATCATGTTAATGTGTCAACTGTATAATGATTCTTCTATAAAACCAAATATCCCTGTAGTTCTATATAGACTTCTCAATATTCTGTTGACTATCCATGATTTCATTTATTAAGACTGGCTCTACATAACTAGCCTATGGTAATGTTATAATAACCAACAGCTGTTATCAAGTGTAAGTACTACTGTTTGCCACTTACTTCGCTTCTCTCTCAGTATAACAAACCTGACACAAAATCTTTGAAGCTAGTTCAAGATGATTACAATTTTAAAACCACCTACAAAAATATTCTTGTTTTGAATCTACACCCAGCTATGAATAAAAAAATTAAACTTTGTACAAATATTAATTTGTATTTTGAATGTTTTAGTACGGTGAATTCAGATTCAAAGCTGTCATTGTATAGCTCAGTACAAGGTAACCAAGTCATAGACAACAGGAAGATAACACTTGTGTCAGTATAACTCACCGACAAATAGGAGATAACAAATGTGTCTGTACATAACTTGGTTCATAGACTTTATTCCAACCATCTTTTATCCAGGTCACCAGCTTAGTTTCATCAAACATAAAGTTGAAGAACTAGAAATAAAGTCAAACAATGATATTAATATGCTGAACAGATAGTAAAGAAAAAAAGGTCCCTTTTATGCCAGTAGCACCTCAGGTATATGACTCATAGTTTATAGCCAATCTCCATTTTGTGAATGATGTGGCCAACAAAACGCTAGCCATTTTGTACTCCCCAGGCCATTATCTTCTACCCATTTTAGGCTGCGTCAACCTGGGAGCCAATGTTAAATTTTCTTCTTATTATTTTTTTCTTGGCATTAACAAGCTGTTAACTCTGGCAGAAAGTGCTGGTTGTTTGTCCACTTCTGGACTTTGGTTATGTTCCAGAACCTGAGTTTTGTATGTACATCCATTTTACAGATCTAGCCTATTTGTATGTAGACTGTCGCTTCCTCATCTCTCAAGCAGATGCAGTCCGACTTCTAATTATTCACCTTTTACGATACGCTTGTTAGGAAAAAAGTGGGTCGATTCTATTTCCCACAAAATGGGCCCCTGGAACCCATACAGGTAAGGTCAATGTTCGAAAATAATTAGACTCAATGTGATTTGAACTCAAGAACTTCAAGCCAGCAGGCAAACATGTAGCCACTTAGCTACTACACCTCC
Source organism: Candidula unifasciata (assembly GCA_905116865.2). NCBI lineage: Eukaryota > Metazoa > Mollusca > Gastropoda > Stylommatophora > Geomitridae > Candidula > Candidula unifasciata. Next base: position 549,982 of record CAJHNH020000657.1, read on the forward strand.
CTGCTAAAGAAAAACCCATGCCTTATCAAATGCCTTTTCTAGATAAAAAAAACATATTTGCATCTCAACCCATACAAAATTGCTGATATATAATTGTGATGTCAGTGTGTAGCTGTAATGATCGAAAAATAAATGTGTTTTTCAAAATCTTAAACAGTTCGCAACATAGATATCCCCCATCCACACTGGACAGAAGGTACCGCGTATCTTTTTTATGACTTAACGGGGTTTCTTGGGGGTGTTTCTGCTTGTTTCTCATCAGAATAGTGGCTCTTTGAGTTACTGGGTGTCAATCTTTCAGGCTGCATCTCAGGAGGGAAGGAAGGATTTTTTTTTTTTAAAGTTTTTTAAAAACAGACTTCCAACAACATGGCACACTAAGGCAGCACTTAAAGTGGCTGATCTGTGTGCCCTGATTATAATTCCTTAGAATAGTATCTGGAATTTTTAATGTTGGACTGACATTCAGTTCGTGTGTATGTCTGTGTGTGTTGGTTTGAGTGAGTGTGCGTGCATGTGTGTGCATGCATACATGCATGTGTGTCTCTGTGTGTGCCCGCTCGCATCTTTGACTAAAGTGACTCCTAAAAGCCATCTGCAAAATATGTAATTTACTTTTGTACAAGAATAACTATGACATGTCTTTTTAATCCGAACATAATTTGCAAACAATGATTTTTAATATTTACTGTCTAAGCCATGGATATTTTAAAATAATTTTTTAACAACCAAACAACAACAACAAAAAGTGTGCGCCCGCTCACATCTTTGACTAAAGTGACATCTAAAAGCCATCTGCAAAATATGTAATTTACTTTTCTACAAGAATAACTATGACATGTCTTTTTAATCCGAACATAATTTGCAAACAATGATTTTTAATATTTAGTCCAAGCCATGGAAATTTTTTAAATAATTTTTCTAACAACCAAACAACAACAAAAATAAAAGTTCAATGTCGAGAGTACTGACTTTGTTGCACAAAGTTTTATCTCATATAGCTCAGTCTCAGCTCTGCAGGATGAGTTTCCATCAGCTGAGAGTTTTGCACAAAGCCTGAACTCTACAATTTTATTAACGATCCGCAGGGTTCTCTGTAAACATTGCACAGGTGAGCCTACTGACACTGCGAAATGACACTAGTGACTTTAGTGCATAAGTCAAACAGCTAAGCTTTTATGTATACTATCTTAACTTTATATATATTTGGTCTAAAAAAAATAAAAGGATCTATGTATTTGTCACTAGTAAAGAATAATCCTAAATATACTTATGACAAAAAGGTCGTTTAAATCTGTGTTTTGTATTCTTCAATAAGACATGTCATAAGAAAAAACAGTGGCTTAAATGGCATGTCTTTACATCACTGATGGTTAAAACATCATATATGGTGATAACTATAGAAAAAAAAGACACATTGATAAACTAAAACACATTAACATATCATAAGCTCACTTTATAAGCTGTGTTGCAATTCAGAAGACTAGCAAACTTCCTAAAGTGGGTGATCCCAAGTTCATCTAATCGGAAGAGTGCTAAGTATGCCAGAACTGAAATACAATAAAACATTAAATACACGACACATGCTTTATTCTATACAAACAACAAAATAAGATTCATTCTATACAAACAACAAAATAAGATTCAATCAGCATACACACACACACAAACAAAAATAACAAAGAAGAAAAATTAATATTGTTAACAGCTAGAATGCCTTTCAGCATAACAGTAAATTATTAATAACAACTTCATCACCACTACGTCAGTGCCAAACATGGGTACTGAGTAGATCAAATAAAATAACAACTAGTGAAATGTGCTGTTTCTAAAAAGTCACCAACAACACAAAAAGAGAACGGATTTAAAAAAATACTAGCATTACAGAGGAGGCTGGAACGTAGACAGTCTCTGAATTCTTTTGAAAGACAGAGAGTTGTGAGTTATAAGCTGGGTAATTTTCACAGCACTCTGAACTGTCTATAGGTGCTCAGATTTCCTTTTCAGTATATACATCAAGGCTTAATAGTGTCAGTCTTACGCTTAACAGTGTCAGTCTTACGCATAATAGTGTCAGTCTTACGCTGACTGACTAGACTTCTTATACATCTGGTGTGCCTCTCAAGCCTGGCTCTGCTGACCTTTATTTCCAGTTCTCAAATTCTTAGCGGTAACGTGGATGGCTGCTAAGAGACAAAGAATGAAGTAGTTTCACCTTCTACATAAGAACATCTGGGTGAAAGATGAGAGGAAGATCAAGCAAAAAATGGATAGACAGTATAGCTGAATCTTGCACAAAAAGTTTATCAAATCCATGCCTCAAGGTACTCGAGAAACACAAGACAAATATAGAAGACCATGACAGTGAGCTAAAAACTGATAACAGTGTGACAACAAAAGAAGAAGAAGAAGAAGAGAACCACAGTAATTTACAAATTGTTAAATTTTTCAATCCCAGGTAGTTGATACACCAACACAGTCAGTCTCTCCTACCATTTTCATACCCTAGGGCAACAACTGCTTACTGTTATGTCACTGAAAACAGTTTTGGAACATAAAAACCTACATTAACAATTGAGATAGAACAGATGAAAACAAAAAGAATTTGACAGAACAAAAAAAAAAAATAAAGGAATGTGCATGAGTAAAAAAAAATGAATATATAAATTTCTTGGTGCAAGTAACATTTTGGTTCATTAAAAGAGACCGACTTCCTTTCCCATTCATGCCTCGTCAGGTCGCAGGGCCTCTCCTATGTTGCAGGGGTGTTACAATTTAGCTTTCCTCTGCACTCGCTTGTCATATATAATGTTTGCGGGAGGTTGTGTTGTCGTAAGTCTATCTGAGGCGCCGCAGGTGCCTATTTACAAGTAAGAAGTACTGCAGGGGGAATCGCTGCAGGCGTGACAGTTTGTGAGTATAGACACTGGGATGTTTTTGTATTTCTAGGTTCATCGAGGGTGGCTTCCCTCTCCTTCTCTCAAAAAAGAGAAGCCAATGCCAAGGAATATAGGAACAGAAAAAGATAGCAGAACATGAAAATAATCATGCAAGTGAGCTGTGACAGCACAAGAAAAGAGAGAACAGTTAAAGAGTTAACAATAAGGAATACATGAAACCTCACAACACAAAAAAAAAAGGTCAGGTGACCTGACGAGGCATGAATGGGAAAGGAAGTCACTCTCTTTTTGCAGACCAAAATGTTACTTGTACCGTTCCTTGGTTGTGAAAAGAGTAGTTTTCTTCTTCATTTTTTTTTTCTTTTTCTGTGTTCACCTTAAAAGTTGAATTGTGGTTTACAGCTAGGCCTAACACATCTGATTTCAGCAAATATTGTTATCCCAAAAATAGGGCACTTGGAAACCCAATTGGGGGGGGGGGGGGGGGTCTTAAAAGGTAGACTAAATTTAGACAAAATAATATTGTGAATACTAAAAAAAAATTTTAAGTATACACACCTTTTTTTTTTACCATTAAGTAAATTTTAAATTTAAATAAAGAGTTAATTGCTGTAAAAAAAAGAGAGACAAGTTTTCCACACAAAGAAATCAGGATTTACCGAAAAGTAAAAAAAACTAGATTTAAGAATAATGATACCCCAAGAGAGATTCAGAATAATTTCATTAAAAGGGAAGAAAAAAACAATTTAATATATATTGATTACTGCGTCATCTATTGAAGGACATTACCAAATTACAGCTCTCAGTGAAATAACTCACCTATAAGTTGATTCTCACTGGATCGCAAGATTCTTTGGCCATCACTAGCAAAAAAAGGCACTGTGATTACCTTCATTATACCCTTATGGCGTACACAGCCAGAGAAGACTTCTTTAATGAAGAGCTCATCTTCAGCATCAATCTGTATGTGCATTGGGGTTTTAAAAAAAACATAAGTTTCTGTTGAATATCAGAGCAAGTCATTGTTCTACACCTTAGAACAGAGCACAATCAACTTCGCAGCCATGTGTACACAAGATACAAATTTGGCAATTCAGCCATGTGCACATGTGGTCTGGCACCTGAGACAACAGACCACATCCTCCAAGTCTGTTACAAATATGAAATATGCAAAACCTGGCAAAGAGAAACACTGGTGGAAGCTAAACTTTACAGGTCACAAAGTGAATTATAAAAGGCAGTGACGTTCATACTTGAAAAAAAAAACTACAATTATAGATAATTTATTTCAAGCGAATGAAAGAAGGAGAAGGATAAGTTTCTGTTAAATGTTATTTTTCAGCACAAACCAACGACTTTTTCAAATGTTTTCACTAATTAAAACAGTCTTGTAATTTTTCGTACCTTATTAAATTTTTTTAAAAATATTTTGTCATTACATATATCAAAACTGTTAAACAGTCAACGTAACAATCATAATCATCGCTCTCCATAGAAAATGGTACTATTTCAAGTGATGAGTGATTAATCTTTTTTTAAAGACTTTGAATGTCAATAAATCACAAGGCATGGAAATGACACTTTACTTTAGTATACACAAAGACACACACATGTGCAGGAAGATAGACAGGCAGTGTGAGTGTAGAAGTTGAAAAGAAATCATCACATTCATTTCTAAAGAGTCTACATCTCTGATGTGTTACCACAGTGTAATGATACAAGGGGGCTGTGTGGTCTCGAGAAATGGCCTCCGCCTTACGTGCTGGAGGTCCTGGGTTTAGGCCCTTGTGAAGGCTGGGATTTTTTTCACGTGGACTTCTAGTAATTTCCCCTGGTCTCTGGGTAGCAGTAAGAACGGATGTCCGTGTGTTTTGTTGCGCATGTAAAAAATCCCCTGGCAGTTGGAAATCTAAAAGAGTAGCCTAACGACGCAGCTCAGGCAAAATTTGGAGTTAAATAATCTACCAAAAGTATTTCTGGATCCTCACTGGTGCTACGGAGTTCTTACACTGCGCTAAGATTGTTCAGACTCAGGTTTGAGTTAGAAGTAGAACGGAGCACTTATGGGTTACTACCCTTGTGCCATGATATTGATCCATTGCAAAAACTATAAACATAAACCAGGGGCTTGCTTGTGTGTTCCAGTAATCCCAGATCCATGCTGACAGTAGCTTAGCTTCTGGTAGGGTCTACTTAGTTGAAGAGATCAAAGAACAGGAACCAGAGAGGTATACAAACGTGTTGCCTTGCAGTTAGACTGATGACAGTTCAAGGCTAGGGAAAGGAAACCTGGAAAATGTTTGTCAAAACTAGATGTTCTGAGCCACCAGGTTGATGACATTGCAACTAACTTATTTCATAATGATGATGATTTTTCCAGTACATTTATGGGCAGTCTCAAAGTTTTATGTAAAAAAATATGTATATAATTTATATATATATATTATATACACACACACACACACACCACATGCATGCCCGCACGCTGGCATGCACACACACACACACACACTTCTGACACACACGCACTCAAGCTTGCACGATGCATACACACACACTTCGGACACACACACACTTATGCTTGCACACACGCAGACATGCAGGTTTGCGTGAGCACACACACAATCTCTGTACTCCTAAATACTGTCTTTGCCTCTACTAGAGAAGTTTAAAATGTGTTGCTGAGTAACCTCTTTTTCCATTTAAAAAAAATAAATAACATGACAAGTATAACTGACTACATTCTCCTCCTTCTGTGCATATTACATTCATCAAAAGTGCAAAGATGTGTTTCATTCAACATTAGCAGCATCTACCAAGAAGTGACAAGTACCTTGTTGTGTTGTAAATAGTTATCCATGTGGTCATCCATGCTTTGCATCTCTTCATCATATGTGTTGAGCAGCTCAGCACAGTGATTTAGCAACTGTCTGTATCTGTCAGCCATTGCAACAGCACAATGGGCAACACAACTTAAATCTGGTTTTTTAGAAGTTAATTATAGTTATTTTCCTGCAAGCAAGTGAACTTGAGCTGACAGTAAATATGAACATAAAATGACAAACTTTACTGCCTATTCAAAACAATTGTTTTCCATTGTGAATGTAAATACTGAAGACATAAACATTATACTACAGAATTTATTGCCCAGCATGGTTATTTTTTGTATCTTGTACTACAGAATTGACAACAAAATATAATTAACCATCAGCAGTAATCCTTTTCTATAAAATTTACAAATCACATTGTTTGTTGTGGTTTTTTTTTAAGTATCCAGAAGCCATGAGTTGTTAACCCTTAGGCTTGGTATTATGGATATCGCAACCCTTCAGCCCTGATTCCATGATAAATACCGTAAATCTGGGAGAAATGTGGCTTTTCTGCCTACCCCTTGGCGTGAACCCAGACCACAAGGAGTTTGTCACCCAGTCACCGTGCAGTCCGGTTTAACCAACTACGCTAGAGAGCCGGGCCGTTGTTTATTTTACCACAAGAGGTCTTAGGCTGAGCAGATTTTGGTTAGCAATGAAGACAATCCTAAAGTTTGTAAATGAATTTGTCACTTTATACTAATTGTGTGAACTATGATGGCCTTTGACATCATCAGAGAGAATTCTTTGGAAACTAATGAAACACTCTGAGGATTCAGTGAAAGCTAAATAAGGTGATAAAAGCAACATATAAAGTCATGAAATATAGAGTTCAACATGTAAAAAAGGAAACCTAACAGGTGCATCTGAAACAGGTGCCCTTTTTCTTAATACCAGCAGTGCTTCCTACCAACAGATGGAAGCATATGATGTTTAGATGCGTTTAGCATTAGTATGTAATTTATTGACTACATCATGATCATTCCTTTCACAGACTCTACAAAGCTGTTTTACTCTAATGTTCCTTATTAAAACTAGTAAACGTTATACTGCTAGTAGTCACCCAGAAGACATTGTTGGCTTTCTAGACTGTTCTTCCTGCAGAGCATGCTGTGAATGTCCATGCACTCTTGTGTCCTCGTACTTCTTCATGCTCACTGGCTGTAAGCTCCGACACAAAGTTATGGCTGTTCCTCCACCTCTGGAATATTGTCTTGTTCCAAAACCTAGTTTTGTATACACATCGATTTTACAGATCTGGCTTATGTCTGTGCAGATGTACTCCGACTTTAAAGAAACTCCCCTAATTAGTCAATTTTTAAGACATGTTTGTTATTGGTGCATTTTGGTTTATTATTTTTTTTTCTCCCAAAAGTTGGGCCCTGGAATCCACCTGGGAAGTGTCCCCATACAATGGACCAATCTGTGTAGATCAAGTGATCTCACTTGTCTAGTGTATTGATTCCTTCTCAATTATAAAATGGGTACCAGGAAATATCATGGGAAATAAAGGTGCTGGCATGATATTGACATCACCTGTTGAGCGGTTCTATAATAGTATAGGGACAGCAGCATATGTCCAGTCTTTTAAAAAATGCCATAAATGGCCATTTACTTAATATTTACTTTACCAAGGGTTTTATGTAAGTAAACTGTTTTATTTTCCCTCATGTAGGCAAACAAGTATATATCTGGGTAGCCTAAACCTTCACCTAGACCTATCTATCTTCTTTAACACCCGATGGCACAAAGTGCCACAATGTGGATGAGGTCCCAGAAACCACGTTCAGCCATTAGACCATATTTATAGCCGGGCTATATTGCCGCTCCTGGCAACAGCCAGAGTAGGGCTTCAAAAAATTGAAAATGTCATCCCACAAAGGGATGACTGGATTCTTCACCTAGACACAGGTTATTTCCATTTAACTAAAATTTCTCTTTTTTTTTTACCCTAGGACATAAATATGTAGTGTCTGTTTACAGCATAGCTGCAATATGATATTTACACCTTTTAGGGAACACATCTGACATTTTCAGACATTTGTTATCCAGCTTAGCCTTGCCTATGAGTTTTGTGGGACTTGTAGCCTCATGTGTGTGGTGACTTTGTTATCCCCTGATCCACAGGTGTTGTCACTAGAGGACCTGTCCTGGACAGCCGCATGTAGCTTGGTTGACCCTCAAGGGAAGGCAGGGCAGAGCATGGGCGTTTCCCATCATCCAAGGAGGCATCCATAAATGCAGAGCCAATACATGGTGCTCTATTACTGGGCTCAACCAGGAAATTATCACATCATGCATATGAATGTTTAACCTCACATCTGTATATGCAGCCTTCCACTTATTACAGGCTGCGCAAGTATCCCCAGGAAGCAGTCTGCAGACCAGAGACTGAACCCCTGCTTAAATGGTTAGTATGTTAGACTTCTCTCTTTGACAGTGGAACTCTTTTCCTAGACTCCCCAGGCACTTTTGCAACATTCCTGGGAAGCAAACATCAGGCACAACTTCCCTGTATGGTCATTACACTCCAACGAGTGTGGCCATTGGTAGCTGATATTTGAACCACATAAAATAGGATCTTTGAGCTAGAGACATTTAAACCTTTTCTGTCATACAGTAGGAAACTTGATGGATGGACATTTCAACCTAAGCAGAAATACAGTAGGAAAATGGAAAAATATATTTATGTTGCTTGTTATGTATACATCCTTATTACCTATCATTTTAATCACCCTCTAGCATAACTAGGGTTTGTTAAATCTAATTTCCTTATTAACTATTTACTCTTCAGGTGTCAGTAAGGGTCTATATAGATTTGAGGAGACATATACTTTAACTAGAAAATTGTCTGTTTAACTATATGTGGGTGTGTCTGTGTGTGTGCACATGCATGTGTCTGTGTATGTGTCTGTGTGTGTGCACATGCATGTGTCTGTGGATGTGTATGTGTGTATAATATTTACTTTCATTCATGTTGAAAAATTTCCTGGTTTCTGACATCCCATTAGGGTTTCATTAAGCTGTTGCAGTCTCAAAATTAGCATATATACTGTCAAACCAGTACAGCTGGTAATCATAATCATTCACTAATTCTTTCATAAACTGTATGTCTCCAGTAAATTTAAGATTTCATATTTTTATTTTTACAAGGTTTTTACCAGTTTTCCAGTTTATGATAATGTTATTTTGTACATATTCATTGTTATTATTTTTTTCAAAAAACAATAATAATGTGAGGTGTGTATTTAACTTCTTAATTTAAAATATACATTCACTACTACCAAGAAGTTTTGAAAGAGGTGGGAGCCCGAAGACAACTTATCACAGACATCAGAAGGAAACAGTCATCCTTTTTCGGCCATGTTATGAGAAGAAGGAAAATAGAACATGTTGTGACCACTGGAAAGATCTGTGGAAGGAGGGATAGAGGAAGACAAAGATTCTTGACAGTCTTGTTGCATAGCATGGAGGTGTGTTGGCACACGAAATGATACATGCTGCAGAAGATCGTGGATTATGGCAAGTCACCTGATGATGATGGTGATGACATTCATTACTATGATATGGTGTATCTATTGTAAAGTTTATTAGTTTAGTTTAATTCTCATCTAAAGATTAAAGGTCAATTACTAGAGCCCACTCTGACATCTGGATTCGTCGTTCCTTGTGTTTTGATCTATAGTGGCAGTAGTTGAATGGGTAAAACTTAATGCTAGTGGTACGATTATAAATTATGCATACAATTAGGAAAGTTGACTTTTTTTTAAACACATACGGGTATTATACAGTTAAAAAAACACACTCACACACACACATTAAACATGACTTTTTAAAGTAAACTCGATATCTCCATGGCTACATATTCATAAACAAAAAATTGGATGAGTGTAGAAAACTGCAAAACCTGTTGGCTAGAAAAAAAAGTTCTCAAATTTTATTACTTATGCAGTTTGGTGAAGAAAACTAACAATATTACAAGTAACGCAAACTAACTTGTTGTTGCTCAATGTTTACATACTAAACACATTTTAAAACACCCCATTGTGGTTGTCGGCTTTGTAGTGTCTTCTCTGGTTAGGTTTCTAATGACGCGCGACGTCACTTCCGCTTTCATGTTTATTTTGGTACATTTCTTTTAGGGCGTGTGAAATTGTGGCAAACTACGATCAACTCTATAGACGGCTGTGGTAAACACACACGGCCCATCCCCTTCTTCTCTCCCCAATCTCACCCCACAACTCTCGCCTTCCTCTCTTCTCCCGAGTGCCCATTTTGTGACCATTTGAAAACAAAGTTTGTTCGCCCCCACTCACCTCTCTGGCTGGCCTGATTTTTCCATTTGGTGACACCAGTGTTTGTAGTGGGTCTGTTTGAACATTATCTCTCCATCGTTATCTTGGTCTACGACCATTCATCTCCCTTGTGTATACAGTTTTTACCTCTCTGTCATCTGACATTCTCTCAAAATGCCCCAGCCAATTCAGGCTATTAGCTCTCATGATGCCAGTGATCAATAGTGATTTAAACAGACAATGAATTGCGTTGTTGCTTCTTACTCTCCATTTCCGGCTGTTTGCATCTTTCATAGGTCAATCCCTTCCGTGGTATAAATAGGAGTTGCAGTTATCTAGCGGCCTACACGCTAAAAAAAAACTGTCACAGAATGGAACGAGATTGTATACTTTAATGTCAGGGGGGTCCTAATTTAACATATCAGTTGAACGGGGTTTAATCTTCAGGTGTTAATCGCTCGTTGTGCGGTTCCGGTGAAGTTGAACGGCACCACTAACCTCCCAGAGGCTTACGGCTCACCTTTCAACACTAAGATTTTGGATTCGTATCTGATCGAATTTAAATTTTTTTTTTTTTTTTGAAATGACATTGGTTCACGGGTTGACCCGCCACAGTGTTAGTATCCGGTAACGTCATAAGAAGTATTCTTTTTCGTGTCCACTGCCTGTAAATCTCGGTAGATGGTTCTGTTTGTTCGGCCACTTCTGGATTTTGGCCTTATTCCAGATCTTGAGTTTTACGTGCACACCGATGCTTTACCGATCAGGCTTATTTGTATGCAGATTGTTTGCTTTTCGCCTCTAGATAGATGTACTCTTTTTCGAAGAAAACACCCCTAAGTAGACGCCTTTTACTGCATGATTGTAAGGCAGCATGGGTCTATTACTTTTGTCCCCCAAGTTGACCGGCGTGATTTTGATCGCATCACCCATGAAGTGTCGATTGGTATTCAAAAATGTGAGTCAGGCATCACATTTTCGATACGCAAGATTCTGTGAAGCAGGAGGATTCTGGTGCTGTTGCCTTGACTACAAGTAGTCTGACTATGGAGGTCATGGCAGTGACCAAAGCAATAACATGGCTGGAGACATAGACCTTTACCCGTGCATAGGTTCTCAATGCCGAGGAAGACAGAGATGTACTGGGTCCGAAGACAGTGGTTGGAGTCTATGAAGCAGTCGGGGTTGAGCCTATCAGCAATAGTAGGCAGTGCAAGTATATATCGCATTTATACCACTGGGTATCACCTGTACCTCCCAGAATTAAACGCATGGTTTCATTTTTTACGTGTTAAGTTTCCTCAGCTGAGTCTTTTATATGGTAAACATTTTAAGTCCATAATCTATCACCGACAGGATCACATGCTGGACCATTGTGAACAGCATTCTTGGTTTCATGTCCATTGCTGCCATAAATCTTTAGAACATTAAGCCCTTTCATCGCGAGAGCATTAGGTCCTTTTTGGTATTTCACTGCAACTGCCTCCATGTAATCCCTGAAACTTCTATTGAAAATGCTATCCAGGTACCTCAGTTTGCCTCTTTTGATGTTGCTGTTATTAACTGTGAGGCTTGGATTTTAGCTCTTATTCGTGCTAGGGCACGCAATTGTGAAAGGAAATAAGCAAGCTGATAGGCTGGCAGGTAAAGCTACTGTGTTGGGCGGATGAGCCATAGACCAAGCTGATATATTGAATGCTCAATGAAAGGTGAGATGTTTGCATGAACCAAGCCATGACCAGACTGCAAGAACAAGTTCAAAAGTGTGTGGCCAGACCAAAGCCCTATGCAGGAAGCCAAATAATAATAATAAACCAAAACAGGACAGATGTCGACATATGAAAAAGGATGAAAATCTTTAATCTAAAGCAGACATGACGAGTCGTAAGGTACCAAAAGAGTTAATAATCTTAATTTGCAGGCACTGTTAAAACTTCTTAAATAAATTCCACACCACCATTGCAGTCAGCTGTGCTGTTTTTTGCTTCATCTCAACGTCTTGCTTTAAAAAGCTTGAAGACGTTTGGTGTTAAACTCCTCTTGCAGTCATTGCTTTGCTCCAAAAATTTTTTTACCAATCGCCACGTTCAACGAGCATCCCCGAAAGGGGAGCTTTGGTTAATAACTGTGACTAGGTTATGTGCAACACATAAAATGGCTTAGCATTGCTCGCCACTAAGTAGCTCTAAAAAGAACTGCAGTGTTAATGCGATCACAGGAGACAGACCCCCAAATACTGTCCCAAACGGGGGGTCGTCTACCGGCCAGCCAACGGTCGACGATGACTCCTCTGGTAAAGCTCTTTATATCTGATGACACTCTGCTTCTAGTAAATAACCCTTACTGTGCCGAGATTCAACCTATCCACACTGAGCCAATGCAACATGTCAGAAAAGTCCCACTATTCCCAGTGATGACAATATCTCCAGGTGAGTGTTGTCCATAATGGAAAACACAGAAAGGGAACACTAACCTATGATGCATGTCGTAAGATTCTTCTCCTTCTTCATGTTCATCGGCTGTAAACTCCAGCGGAAAGGTCTGGTTGTTCTTCCACCCCCGGACTTTAGCAGCACTGATGATATTTCTCTTCTGTCCCACTCATGGGGTCAGATGCAAGATAAATTTAATATATACTTGATGCGAGATCACACCAGCTAGGCCTGAAAATCTATCAGGGAAAGACGAAGTTAAAGAGAATAAATCAGGCAAATGTGGTTTTTTAATGGTATCCCACTCCAAGACGTGGAGTCTACACATATTTGGGGAGTAATGTAGATAAAAATAGGGGAACTGATAGATATATAAAAAAATGAATTCAAAAAGCAAGACGAGCTTTCAAAGCACCAGGGAATTTGTGGAGGTCAAAAGAAATTAAAACTAACAATTGACTCTGTTGTATCTCCTTGTGAGTCAAAATTGCTACCCAAATAGGCGAAATGGTCCGTTACTTTTATTGGCTGGTTCTCTAGTGTAACATCTACATTATCTATTGTTGGTATCTTTAATATTTTTGTTTTCTCACAACTTATTTGTAGTCCTATTTTACACTTATTCTCTCTCTCACACGCACGCACACAGAAAGACAGAGTTAGTCGACAGATCATCCTCACTGCACATCCAACCATTGAATCCACAAGTGCCCAGAGCCGCTCCTCAGGCTTCTTCTTCACCAGCAGTAAACTCCAGGGAAAAGTTTTGGTTATTTGTCCACCTCTTCTGGACATGAGCCTTTTTCTAGAACCTGAGCGTTGCGTGCACATCCATTTTACAGATCTCATTTATTTGTGTGCAAATTGTTGGTTCCTCAGGTAGATGAAATATGGCTTTAAAGGAAGCTCCACCCTCCTCAGTAAAATCTGCAGCATGTAGGAGCCAGTTGAATGTGTCAGTTCTGTGTTAGTTTATTCTTCTTCTTTGGCTTCCCAACTAATGCTCATTTGGCTGCACACTATATATACAGTGCGAGACTACTTAAGCAATCATGGATGCACTGAATTTCTGTTGTAAAAAACAAATCTGATTATCCCCTGCAATTTTTCTTGCTTGAACCCTTATCTGGATAAGAGAAATTAAATGTCTGATAAGAACTATTTCTTTAATGGGTCACTGTATATATATATATATATATATATATATATATATATATATATATATATATATATATATATATATATATATATATATATATATATATATATATATTTATTTATTTATTTATTATATAGCTCTGCAGAGGCTACTTGTTTTAAACATCTCCATTACTTGACATATTCAGCCATATTTAAATTGAAATACAGTAGCTATGTGTTGTATGATGGTTGTGAAAAGCTAACATGCATCTCTTCAGTGTCTGAATAAAATTTAGTATCAAATTTATATCATCATCATGCAGCAGGTCCTTTGCAGAACGTCGCTCTCATCACAGTCTGCCTGAAAGAAACTGTCTTCCACCAGTTCTCACGCCTCATGTACTTTCATACTTAAGGAGTCACTTATATCCTGTGCCCATCTTCGTGTCAGTCAGCCCCTGCCCCTCCTTGCTGGTACCATGACTTCTGCTATAATTTTGTCCAATCCTTCGTGGCGCTGGATATGACCAAAATATTTCAGCTTCCGAGACAGGATGCTGTTTATTAGCCAATCTTCCTTGATGTCCAGATCTTTCAAGATGTCAGTATTTCTCCTCTTCTTTGTCCAAGATATTCTGAGAATCTTTCTATAGCATTTCAGTTCAAAAGCTCCTATTCTTTCTTAAGGACTGAGAGATAGTCCACGACCCACATCCGTTTGTAGCCACAGGGAAGATGCATGCTCTCAAAATTCTAATTTTTATCACCTTGCTGGTGCTTAACCATAGACTTTTTAGGCTGTTTAATCTTTGCATTGCTATGGTCATCCTCCTTTTAATTTCTGTCAAACAGTCTCCATTGCTATTTATTATAGAGCCTAGATATTCACAGTTTGTGACATTTTCAATTTCTTCATCGTTTATTGTTATTTTTGGGTGACAGCCAGTTTTATCTGTGGACATTATTTTCGTTTTTTTTTTTTAAATTCAAGAACAGATTTTGATCTTCACTGTGCTTTTGCACAGACAATATTCAATTTGTTATTCCCTTTACGCTGTTCGAAAGGAGGACTGTGTCATCTGCGTAGCGAAGTTCCGGAATAGGGTTGCCACCAATTTTGAGCGGATCATAACTGTCACAAGTCTGGTCATTTTTGACATTTCTCATTATATATATAGGTTGTTATTTAAAAATCTCCATGCAACACACTGTTACTGTAATGTATTCAAAGACCAAAAATATCATACATGCAGACAATTTCACAGCTTCGCAAATACTGTGTTACCACATATTTGCTACTTCCCCTCTCTTTATATATATATATATATATATATATATATATATATATATATATATATATATATATATATATATATATATATATATATATATATATATATAAAGAGAGGGAAGTAGCAAATATGTGGTAACACAGTATTTGCGAAGCTGTGAAATCTGTCTGCATGTATGATATTTTTGGTATATATATCAATATATATATATAATTTGTTTTTTTTTTTTTTTTTTTTTTTTTTTTTGTATTTGAGCAGAAAGATTTCATTCAATTATTCCATAGTATCCAATAAAACACAACACTCTGAAATGTCATTTCCTAAGGCTGCTTAGAATTATAATTACAATAACATTTGAATAAACATTTTTCTAATCTCTGCACACAGCATACTTTAAATAATTATGAAACTCCAATTTTGTCATCTGGATACTGAATATCCTTCAACTTTTGAAGTCTTTTCCATACTCTCTTATTTCTATTTTTTGTAAAGCGTGAAATCTGAACCCAATATTCAGGTGTCATTGGGTCAAGCTCTGACAGATCTCTAGGACTACGCTCTGTATGCAGTGTCCACAGCCAGTCAGGATACTCTGAATCTGCCTTGATTTCAGGATCTTTGCCATCCACATAAATACAAGCGCCACAGCAGTACTTCAGCAGTTTCTCTGGATCAGTCTCAACTTGCAGCTTGGACTTTTGGGCACTCTGGGCACTGACTTTGCCAACTGAAATAAAAATGATACAATATAATAAAAGTCAGTGGAAATTAAAAGTATTTACAATAAAACAAATTCCACGTTATAAGAAAGTATATATTCTTTGGTCACATCATAAGGAGGAGAAAACTGGGGTACATCATAAATGCTGGACAACTGGAGGGGAAGAGATGCAGAGGGATACCAAGAGAGAAGGTGCTGGACAGTCTGATATAATGTTATGGAAGATCATCTGTGTCAGAAATGATTATACTGTATATGAGACAAAGCAGAGGACAAGCATAAATTTCAAAGCTACATGGCGTGAAATAACGGTTTTCATGGTTGATGTCAATGCTCTTATCCCACCCCATTCATGTGGCAAACTTCTTAACTGAACTATCAAAATTAATCAAATTCTAACATCTAACATCTCTGTATCCATTATAAGTGTGTTTTTTTCTTCTTTATTTGTGTATTATCTGTGAATCAGTAAAAGAGATATTTAGCATAAGATGATTGAGGACCTATATTCTAATAAATGATAAAAGGTAAAAGAATGAATGTTATTCAGAAATCTGTACATCCAACCGATAATAACACTGGCATTAACTACAATTATCCTACTGTTTTGAAAGAGAGATATAAGCTAGAAACCAGAAGGTGAATGCTGTCACCTCTCAGCAGGCTCCACTGCACAATCAAATCTCTTCTCTAGCAAAACAGCTAATCTAGGTCTTCATCCTTCATCTAAATGACAGAATAACGCTGTGCTTGTTTACAACATAGGTGTGATATCTGTGTCTTTTGGTTGACATCTGACCCTATCAGGCATTTTCCAGTTACTTTCGTGGGTCACTTCACTGCCTCATTTTTGTGTCATCATCTTTGCCATATAAACCACAAACAGCAAATGATAATAGTATCTTCATCCCCACTTCTCTGGAAGAATATCTGAACAGAAAGTGAGATGAAGACCCTGGAAGTGATGGTAGACAGTGAAGCTGAAGCTCACAGATTTACAAATCAATCACTCAAGTCATTCAAGAAGCGCATAGTCCCATTTTTCAAACTATTTGTAATTAATTTAAAATGCTCATTAAATTAGTAATGTTATGTGAGTTATTTTTTTTTTTTAAATCCACAATCACTGTAGCATTTTTTCATGCCTCTGTTATTATTTAGAGTTCACAGAATTTTCTGTTTGACATATTTTTACCTCCAAATATTTTAATCTTTTTTAATTTTGCAACTAATGTAGCATTTTTTTATATGCATCTGTCATTGTTCATAGAATTGTCTGCTGAGATATTTTTATCTGATCACCTCCGGCCTTAGGTCATGAATTTCGCCTCATCATGACACACTGGCGGTGCATTTTTAGTAACTGTGTTTGAATGCACAATACAATACTACTGTTATATGAGTTACATTTTTGAAATCTACAACAGTAATAAATTAACAACACACAAACAGTATATACCCACAAAGAGCAGCTAATCCACAGGTTTACACAGTGGCAATGTATATCCAGTTTTAAATAAAATCACATTTATATGGTGCATGAATTCTGATTACTATAAGTTAGATATCATCCTAAACACTTAACACAGTCCTCCATACATTTTTTTTCAATCAAGTTATAGAGTTAAAATAAAGTAAAAGCAGAACACATCATGGCTAAGTTTGTCATTTGCCTCAAGGTCTAAAAATTGTAAGCTCTCTGGAAATCGTTGCTATGCTAAAGCTAGAGCTATGGAGGTTGTGCATCGTTCTCAACAGGTGACTAGACATTGTGTAGAGACAGATCGGGCCGTGTGAGGTAAAACCAAGTGTAATTAAATGGATATTTTTTTACTTTAAACCTCTCTTAATCATTAACTCATAAAGTGCTTACTTAAAACTAGTGATCTAGCCGCCATTTGTATTTGTGTTAATTAGGCCCATATTGCATCATATGTATTTGAGTTATGCAATTACAAATATGCCTCCCTGCCCTGTTTGCAATGTAAATAGTTGCAATTGGATTCGTTAAGAAACAAAGTAGTTATTGCTAGTGATATTCGCTACTAAAATTTGGTAATCTTCCGAATACCGGTCCCAAATTATTCATGGTTTAACAAATCCCATTCAGGGCCTCAAGAGGTCATATAGTTAAAAATATGGAATAGGAACACTACGAACTATGCTTTGCCTTATTATATAATTTTATTTGTGCCAAACACTTGAGGCTTTATTAGTACAGTTGAAAGTATCCCACCTGTCACACGGGTGACCGGTGTTTGATTAACCGCCGAGTGATAATTATTTTTTGTTTACCTTAAAAGGGCGGTTGGCACGTGGTCTTTTAGTTTACAACTAGGCTGCAATATCTGCGTCTTTCGTGCCAACACATCCGATTTCAGCAATGTCCTAATTAGTTGCAGTTTACAACATGTTTTTAGGTGGCACTGGATCAATTTTTTTTATATCAAACATGTGGCCCTGGAACCCACAAAGGGAGTCACGAGTAATGTGAACAATGGATCAAAAACTGTTCGTCCCCACAATGCTTTAATGGATCAAAAACTACTACTCCCCATAATGCTGACACAATGGATCAAAATTTATTCCTCCCCAAACCGCTTCCATGGATCAAAAACCATTCCTCCCCATGTCGCTTAGCTTAACGTAGGGACTACAGTTTCGGAAATTTGCGATCTTTTCGACAATTTCCCTTACCATGGAAACCGTTTGAAACTTGTTTCGGAAATGTCGGCTGGGGTTTTGGGATGGGTCCTAATCTCTCATGAAATTTTGGGATTGGTGTGATTTTCACCCACTCTAAATGGCTGAAAACAGCGGGAAGGAATCCGATTAACAGCGCATGTCTACGACAGCCGGACATCCTCTGTTTTTCTGTTACATCAGTTTGATTGAAAATAGCGATAAGTTTTTCAAGTTGGCTTTAGGCTTTAACTGTTACTCGTCCTGGTAATGCTAGGTATAATTGAATTCTCCGTCCAATTTTACATTTGTGTATAAAATTTCTTACTGAACGGTGGCTTGGTAGATGTACAGTGACATTTTTCAGGCAATCGCTGGCTCAGCCAGTGGCTGTGTCTCATTGCCTGCCATCTTGTCTAATGACAGTCCAATGTAAACAAAGCCGATACAGAACTGCGCAGTAGGTTGCGCAGAGAAAACTTCTTGTTTCTGGGTCACAAGTTTTAGCGGCTGTTTCTTACATCTCATCTCCACAAAAACCTACATATCTCAGCTCAGAAATGACATACAAGCCTAAATGAGGTACCATTGGAAAGAGATTGTTTACAGCTATCTAACTGTGCTGGTTTTATTGGTGCAGAGGGCATTTAAAAAATTTTACTGAAGTAGCTACTTAACGTCTAAACATTGCTATCCATCGAGTGATAATGGCAAAAGTGGAAACTGATGATGGCCTAAATGTTTTTACTACATAACGTCTTGAGGCTCTTAAAGGGATGTTTTTCACAGTGAATAATTTGGGACCGGTTATTCATAAGAAGAGTGCCTAAAATTTCAATATCTTCGCTTAGAACTGACCTACCCTACAGGCTTCATTATCCTAGGATTGGATATTTTAATCTCTATGCAGATGTGATGTTTCATAATTAAAATCCTAATATATAGAATGTCACTAGCATACCTGTTAAATAATTACTAACTGTGATTCTAATTGTGTGTATGGTATTTAGTTTAGTATTTATTATAATTATTATTAGTATGACCCTTTCCTTTCCTGCTGCAGCAGGATGAGGATGAACAACATGATTAAGTTAATCATTAACAACAACCGACGTGGACAGAATTTTCCCCTTCCTTTGCTCATTAAAGTAATTAGTTGTTTTATTGTGTTTCAATCCCTTACCAATTTTTTTCGCAGGAGCAGCATAATGTCTTGCTAGCATCAAATAACTCAATGACGTCCTTCGAGAATACTGTGTTATTGGGAGAAGAATCAGTTTTCTTACGGACGCCGCCATCTTTGATAAACATCTAAAAAAAAGTAACTGCAAGCGAAACAAAGTTTATATTATATTTCTGCTTGCCGCGCAAAAGGGATACATAGGGTTTACAATTAAATGCGTCTCAATGTGCGACGCAATTTTTTTTAAAGCCCTACCTGGCTGTTGCCGGGGGGAGGGGAGGCGCTAATATAACCCTATCTATTGGTTCAACGCGTAGTCCCGTTGGTCCTTAAAAAATGGGTGCTCTTACCATATTTCCGATGCGCCTAAAGGCGTGAAGAGGGATCTTTCTTTGGACTCATGAACCAGGTCGGCACACCTTTTGAAATTGTTTAGGAAATAACGGGCCGAAACAAATAACGAAAAAGGACTTTCTACTAAAGACCGATAGACCCTTGCTGTGCATGCTCCTCTGTGGAGTTTTTCTTATTATTACTTTACTTTATTAAACTTCACTTTACAATGAGATTAAACAACTAATCTTACGGGGAAATGAGCGCAAACGAACACTTGAACAACTGGGCGAGGTTGCTGAGAGGGCCTTGAGCTGGCTCTGGACACAACGGAACGTCGTGGGGGACGGGCCTCGGTGAGCTGGTCAGGGTGCGTAATACAGGTATTATTTGAGAAATCGATCTCTCTTTATCCTTAGTAAAAGATGGCGGCCAAAAGTGATTGGGTTCTTTCTAGGAGGCTGTTATATATCCTTAGTAAATATCGATCGGGTAAGCACCCTCCCTCTTTGTCCTTAGTAAATATCGATCGGGAGGCTGATGACAACACAAGTGATTGGTTTTAGGGAAAGGTATAGGAAATCGATACTTTGTAGATGCATTATTATCTTCATAACTGCAGGTGACAGGTGGCGTTATATAAAACGGGGGCAGGCAGGAACACTATTTAGGTGAGCAGCGGGGGCAGGGGACCCGGGGCGACTAGGAAGAAAACCTAGGAAGGCGACGTGGAATGATTAACAAAGTGATTGGTTTTAGGGAAAGGTATAGGAAATCTTCATATGTGCAGGTGACGAGGTGGCGTTATATAAAACGGGGGCGGGCAGGAACACTATTTAGGTGAGCAGCGGGGGGTTGGGACCCGGGGCGACTAATAGAGTTGGTGCGGGTTTATGTGGATGTCTGTATAGGTGATTGTATGAGGGGAGCCGTAGGTGACAGGTGGCGTTATATAAAACGGGGGGCAGGCAGGAACACTATTTAGGTGAGCGGGGGCAGGGGACCCGGGGCGACTAGGAAGGCGCCATGATGACCGGGGATGTATTAGAAAGGGCAGATTGGGCGCGTTGTCTCCATAGCAACTGGTTATTCATTGTCGGTATGTGGGTATTTTCTTTATTAGTTTCATAACGGCAGGTGACAGGTGGCGTTATACTGGTTATTCATTGTCGGTATGTTGGGGTGTGGGTATTTTTAGGCGGATTGGTTTAAGGAAGACAAATATTTCTTTAGTGCAGGGCCAGCTGTTGGTTAAAAGTGGCGGATGATTCATTTCCCCATGGCGGCCAAATCTGCTTGGTCTCTCTGGGAGGCTGTTCTTTATCCTTAGTAAATATCGATCGGGACAGCCTCCCTCTTTATTCTTAGTTAATATCGATCGGGAGGCTGATGACAGCACACTTGATGGGTTTCAGGGGAAAGACATATGGTGCATAAATCGATATTTTGTCTCCATAACAAATGGTTATTCATTGTCGGTATGTTGGGGTGTGGGTATTTTCTTCGGGGAAAGGCAAATATTTCTTTAGTGCAAGGCCAGATGTTGGTTAAAGTGGCGGATTACCGGGGATATATTAGAAAGGGCGACTCGAGCGCCATCATCATCATCTGTGTCATGGTATTGAAGGGATGGTTTGAGCTGTAGTAAAAAGGAGGACATACGACAGAAGGGTAGCTGTCTTGTCATAGGGTCGAGGGCAGAATAGAAGGGGCTTACCTGACATCGGTGAGCAGCGCGGCGGGCGGGGCAAGGGACACGGGGCGACAGGGCGACTAAAACGGTTGGTGTTGGTTTATGGGTTCTGTAATAGACAAAAAATTAGAAGTGGGTTGTTAGCGGGAGATATATATGTTATAAAACGAAACAAGTTACGGGATATGAAAATAGACATAGGCAGCAGTGACAGCCGGCAGAGGGGGAGGGGGCGTTTTAGGGTTTAGGTAAAGAAACCTAGAAAGGTGGTTTGATGACCGGGGATATATACTAAAGGGCGACTTGAGCGCCATCATCATCATCATCATCATCTGTGTCATGGGAGCGAAGATCGACTGCTCAGGGATGGTTTGAGCTATAGTAAAAAGGAGAACGTACAATAGAAGGGTGGGCGGCTTGTCATAGTGTTAGATGTTGATAGTTTAAGTTTTAGTTAAAAAGGAAAACTTTAACAAAGAGGCGACCGTTGTGACATATTATTGGATATTGACCGCTCAAGGAGGGTATGAGTTTAAAAAAAAAACAATATGGTAATTTATAGCAAAACGGCGACTCTTGTGACATATTGAGGAGGCCGACCGCTTATGAAGGGTTTGAGTTGAAGTAAAAAGGGGACTTTATGGCAAAACGGCGGCGACTTTTTGTGTCATAGCAGCGAATGCCAACCGATCATTGAGGTTTTGATTTTAGGTAAAGATGGGAATTTATGGCAAAATTGCAACTTTTATGTCAACAATAATAAGGAATGCCGGCCGCGCAGAAATAGTTTAAGCTGTAGTAAAAAGGAAAACATACGACATTTGGCGTGTGTCTTATCATAGTGTTAGATATTGATAGGTTAGGGAGGGTTTAGTTGCAGTAAGAACGAAAGCGTTAACAGAAGGGCGACTTTTGTAACATATTATGGGAGGCCGGCCACTCATCCGTAGTTTAAATTGTAGTGGGAAAAATAGCAAAAGGACGACAGGTGTGGCAAAGTGTCGGGTTCTGGCCGTACATATATGGTTGAGCTGTAGTTTAAAAAAAAAAAAGGAGAACTGTTGTGTCATATTGTTAGATATCACCGCTCATAAAGGGTTTACGTTGTAGGTCAGAGGCGGCGCTACCAGGCGACGAAGGTGGGCTGGGGCAATTTTAGGTGCCAAAAGGGCGCTATGTCTTTCTCGACAGACAGCGTAAACCACACACGAGACGTTACATGTCTTTCACTGGTCTTTACAAGGCAATAACTGAAGACGCCAGATAACCCGATCACTATCCTTGGGGCAAAGGGGAGCTGGGGCAATTTTGGGTACCAAAAAAAAAAAAAGGCGCTATATCTTTCTCGACGGACAACGTAAAGGACGCACGAGACATCGCATGTCTTTCACGGGTCTTCACAAGGCGATAACAGAAGACGCCGGGTAACCCGATCACTATCCTTGGCGCACAAAAGTCACCCGATGTTTTTCTTCATAGGACACCGTAAGCCACGGAAGAGAAAGAGCATATCTTTCACTGGTCATGACAATTCGTCACCTAAGGTTCCTATTAAGTAGCTAACTGTCCTTCTGACACAGCAAATCACTCGATGGTTTTCTCTACGGGACACCACAAAGCACGCAAGAGACAGAGCATGTCTTTCACTGGTATTGTCAAGTCAGTTGCCGACGGTTCTTAGTAAGTAGTGCACTGCCCCTGGGACCCAGCAACCACCCGATATTTTTCTTGACGAGACATCTTAGGTCACTTAAGTCTTCCTCGTTGCTTCCGGCGTTGTCAGCGTCCTCGTTGTCGTCTTCCTTGTTGACTTCGGCGGGTCGTCGTCTTCGGCGTCATCGTCGCCTCTAATGTCGTCTTCGTCGTCGACTGCATAACCCAAGGTTTTTACTAACTGTCCCGGCTGCCTCGGACACGATGCGACTTTAGGAAAACAGGAGACTCGTCGTCTTTGCAGTTGTCTTCCTCCTAATTTGCTCGTCTTCGGCGGTGTCGGCGCGTCGTAGGACAACGTTAGTCACTCGTTCACTAACCTCTCTTGGTAAGTCAATAATTAACATTGGTACTATGCGAGTCGCTAAGATGTCTTTTCTGTTGGGGAAACACTTGATGTCTTGGTCCTTTGATACATCTTGAATCACACAAGATATGACACACATCTTTCACCAGCTGTCCCTGACGACTCGGACACACAGTGGCTTTCAGAAAACACAAGGCAGCTTTTTAGAAGCCAGAAGGCTACTTCAAGAACCCCAGAAGGCATCTTTTTACAAACCAGAAGGTGACTTTAGAAACCCAGAGGGATACTTTTTAGAAACCCGAGGGTGATGTGTAGAAAATAAGAGACAACGGTTAGAAACAAGACGGCACCTTTTACGAAATATAAGCTGACTTTGACGAAACATTAGGCAACTTTTTTATTCAACATAGAGCGCCTTTTAAGAAACACGAGACGACTTCACTTATAAAGCCAACATTTTCTTTTCCCGACTAGCGAAAGGTCGCATACTTAGGAACACATAAACCTTTCTTACTCCTATCACTGCTCTCGCTAAACAAGAAACAACACAACAACTTGTCGTCGCACTGTCGAAACAAACAAAATAACCTTTTGTCATTGAGCTGGGGAAACTTGGAAACTGTTCATAGAAGAAGAAGAAGAAGAAGAAGAAGAAGAAGAAGAAGAAGAAGAAGAAGAAGAAGAAGAAGAAGAAGAAGAAGAAGAAGAAGAAGAAGAAGAAGAAGAAGAAGAAGAAGAAGAAGAAGAAGAAGAAGAAGAAGAAGAAGAAGAAGAAGAAGAAATGAACAGTTTCCAAGTTTCCCCAGCTCAATGACAAAAGGTTATTTTGTTTGTTTCGACAGTGCGACGACAAGTTGTTGTGTTGTTTCTTGTTTAGCGAGAGCAGTGATAGGAGTAAGAAAGGTTTATGTGTTCCTAAGTATGCGACCTTTCGCTAGTCGGGAAAAGAAAATGTTGGCTTTATAAGTGAAGTCGTCTCGTGTTTCTTAAAAGGCGCTCTATGTTGAATAAAAAAGTTGCCTAATGTTTCGTCAAAGTCAGCTTATATTTCGTAAAAGGTGCCGTCTTGTTTCTAACCGTTGTCTCTTATTTTCTACACATCACCCTCGGGTTTCTAAAAAGTATCCCTCTGGGTTTCTAAAGTCACCTTCTGGTTTGTAAAAAGATGCCTTCTGGGGTTCTTGAAGTAGCCTTCTGGCTTCTAAAAAGCTGCCTTGTGTTTTCTGAAAGCCACTGTGTGTCCGAGTCGTCAGGGACAGCTGGTGAAAGATGTGTGTCATATCTTGTGTGATTCAAGATGTATCAAAGGACCAAGACATCAAGTGTTTCCCCAACAGAAAAGACATCTTAGCGACTCGCATAGTACCAATGTTAATTATTGACTTACCAAGAGAGGTTAGTGAACGAGTGACTAACGTTGTCCTACGACGCGCCGACACCGCCGAAGACGAGCAAATTAGGAGGAAGACAACTGCAAAGACGACGAGTCTCCTGTTTTCCTAAAGTCGCATCGTGTCCGAGGCAGCCGGGACAGTTAGTAAAACCTTGGGTTATGCAGTCGACGACGAAGACGACATTAGAGGCGACGATGACGCCGAAGACGACGACCCGCCGAAGTCGACAAGGAAGACGACAACGAGGACGCTGACAACGCCGGAAGCAACGAGGAAGACTTAAGTGACCTAAGATGTCTCGTCAAGAAAAATATCGGGTGGTTGCTGGGTCCCAGGGGCAGTGCACTACTTACTAAGAACCGTCGGCAACTGACTTGACAATACCAGTGAAAGACATGCTCTGTCTCTTGCGTGCTTTTGTGGTGTCCCGTAGAGAAAACCATCGAGTGATTTGCTGTGTCAGAAGGACAGTTAGCTACTTAATAGGAACCTTAGGTGACGAATTGTCATGACCAGTGAAAGATATGCTCTTTCTCTTCCGTGGCTTACGGTGTCCTATGAAGAAAAACATCGGGTGACTTTTGTGCGCCAAGGATAGTGATCGGGTTACCCGGCGTCTTCTGTTATCGCCTTGTGAAGACCCGTGAAAGACATGCGATGTCTCGTGCGTCCTTTACGTTGTCCGTCGAGAAAGATATAGCGCTTTTTTTTGGTACCCAAAATTGCCCCAGCTCCCCTTTGCCCCAAGGATAGTGATCGGGTTATCTGGCGTCTTCAGTTATTGCCTTGTAAAGACCAGTGAAAGACATGTAACGTCTCGTGTGTGGTTTACGCTGTCTGTCGAGAAAGACATAGCGCCCTTTTGGCACCTAAAATTGCCCCAGCCCACCTTCGTCGCCTGGTAGCGCCGCCTCTGACCTACAACGTAAACCCTTTATGAGCGGTGATATCTAACAATATGACACAACAGTTCTCCTTTTTTTTTTTTAAACTACAGCTCAACCATATATGTACGGCCAGAACCCGACACTTTGCCACACCTGTCGTCCTTTTGCTATTTTTCCCACTACAATTTAAACTACGGATGAGTGGCCGGCCTCCCATAATATGTTACAAAAGTCGCCCTTCTGTTAACGCTTTCGTTCTTACTGCAACTAAACCCTCCCTAACCTATCAATATCTAACACTATGATAAGACACACGCCAAATGTCGTATGTTTTCCTTTTTACTACAGCTTAAACTATTTCTGCGCGGCCGGCATTCCTTATTATTGTTGACATAAAAGTTGCCATTTTGCCATAAATTCCCATCTTTACCTAAAATCAAAACCTCAATGATCGGTTGGCATTCGCTGCTATGACACAAAAGTCGCCGTTTTACCATAAAGTCCCCTTTTTACTTCAACTCAAACCCTTCATAAGCGGTCGGCCTCCTCAATATGTCACAAGAGTCGCCGTTTTGCTATAAATTACCATATTGTTTTTTTTTATTTCAACTCATACCCTCCTTGAGCGGTCAATATCCAATAAAATGTTACAACGGTCGCCTCTTTGTTAAAGTTTTCCTTTTTTACTAAAACTTAAACTATCAACATCTAACACTATGACAAGCCGCCCACCCTTCTATTGTACGTTCTCCTTTTTACTATAGCTCAAACCATCCCTGAGCCGTCGATCTTCGCTCCCATGACACAGATGATGATGATGATGATGATGGCGCTCAAGTCGCCCTTTAGTATATATCCCCGGTCATCAAACCACCTTTCTAGGTTTCTTTACCTAAACCCTAAAACGCCTCCTCCCCCTCTGCCGGCTGTCACTGCTGCCTCTGTCTATTTTCATATCCCGTAACTTGTTTCGTTTTATAACATATATATCTCCCGCTAACAACCCACTTCTAATTTTTTTTTTTTTTTTGTCTATTACAGAACCCATAAACCAACACCAACCGTTTTAGTCGCCCTGTCGCCCCGTGTCCCTTGCCCCGCCCGCCGCGCTGCTCACCGATGTCAGGTAAGCCCCTTCTCTTCTGCCCTCGACACTATGACAAGACAGCTACCCTTCTGTCGTATGTCCTCCTTTTTACTACAGCTCAAACCATCCCTTCAATACCATGACACAGATGATGATGATGGCGCTCGAGTCGCCCTTTCTAATATATCCCCGGTAATCCGCCACTTTAACTAACATCTGGCCCTGCACTAAAGAAATATTTGCCTTTCCTTAAAAGAAAAATACCCACACCCCAACATACCGACAATGAATAACCATTTGTTATGGAGACAACATATCGATTTATGCACCATATGTCTTTCCCCTGAAACCCGTCAAGTGTGCTGTCATCAGCCTTCCGATCGATATTTACTAAGGATAAAGAACAGCCTCCCAGAGAGACCAAGCAGATTTGGCCGCCATGGGGAAATGAATCATCCGCCACTTTTAACCAACAGCTGGCCCTGCACTAAAGAAATATTTGTCTTCCTTAAACCAATCCGCCTAAAAATACCCACACCCCAACATACCGACAATGAATAACCAGTATAACGCCACCTGTCACCTGCCGTTATGAAACTAATAAAGAAAATACCCACATACCGACAATGAATAACCAGTTGCTATGGAGACAACGCGCCCAATCTGCCCTTTCTAATACATCCCCGGTCATCATGGCGCCTTCCTAGTCGCCCCGGGTCCCCTGCCCCTGCTGCTCACCTTAATAGTGTTCCTGCCTGCCCCCCGTTTTATATAACGCCACCTGTCACCTACGGCTCCCCTCATACAATCACCTATACAGACATCCACATAAACCCGCACCAACTCTATTAGTCGCCCCGGGTCCCCTGCCCCCCGCTGCTCACCTAAATAGTGTTCCTGCCCGCCCCCGTTTTATATAACGCCACCTGTCACCTGCAGTTATGAAGATTTCCTATACCTTTCCCTAAAACCAATCACTTGTGTTGTCATCAGCACCACGTCGCCTTCCTAGGTTTTCTTTATCGCAAGTCTAAAACGGCTCCCCTCATACAATCACCTATACAGACATCCACATAAACCCGCACCAACTCTATTAGTCGCCCCGGGTCCCCTGCCCCCCCCCCCCCCGCTGCTCACCTAAATAGTGTTCCTGCCTGCCCCCGTTTTATATAACGCCACCTGTCACTGCAGTTATGCAGTTATGAAGATTTCCTATACCTTTCCCTAAAACCAATCACTTGTGCTGTCATCAGCCGCCCGATCGATATTTACTAAGGACAAAGAGGGCGGCTTACCCGATCGATATTTACTAAGGATATATAAAGCCGCCAGAAAGAACCAATCACTTTTGGCCGCCATCTTTTACTAAGGATAAAGAAGGCGGCTTAATCGAAATGCGGCCCGTATTACGCTACTACACTACTACCAACCCTGAGCCTCATGAACTCAGGTGGGCCCACTCTCTGAAAATGTCTAGGAGCTCGTGGGCCGAAACATTTGTCGACGAGAGATTACTTCTACTGACGATTGGTAGACTCCTGCTGTACATGCTCTCCTGTGGAGTTTCTTCTTATATCGGTTGAAAATGGGGTATTTACATCTGGGTCAAAATAGCGTTTAAGCGTAGGCCTTTCCCGTTAGTATAGTGTGTGACCTTCTCTTGCGTGGATCAGTGACTGGCATCTTCTGTGCATGGATGCCATCAGATGTGGGCCTGTGGGATGGCTGCCCACTCTTCCTGGAGTGCCTGGAACAGATCACGACCATTGGCAGGAGCAACGTTTCGGCGACAAACACGTCTTTGCAGCTCATCCCACAGGTGCTCAATCGGACTCATGGCTGCAGACAGGGATGGTCAGGGAAGGGTTTGATGTTATTGGCAGCCAGGAACTGCGTGGTCAACTGTGCAGAATGGGGTCTAGCGTTGTCCTGTTGAAAAAGATACCTGCTGGCATCCCAAAATGGAAGGACATGTGGTCGAAGAATTTCATGGACTTATCGTTGCGCATTCAAGCTTTCTTCAATTTGCACCAATTGACTCCTTCCGTTGTAACTGATCATTCCCCAGACCATTAGACCTTTGTCGACACAGTTTTGGACTAAACCTTCATTTTGCCTATGGTAGACTCTACGCCGTCTATCATGACGCTGCAACAAAAAGAAAGATTCGGCACTGAACCAGACACGTCTCCACTGATTGTCACATGCACAGAGACGATGTTGGTTGGCCCAAAGAAGTCGATTTAGGCGGTGGCGGCGCGTAAGGACAGGTCCTCAGTAATCTGGTAATCCTAGTTTCAGCATCATAGCAAACGGGTCACCCCATTGTTGCTCCGCTCCTGTGCCAACGAAAAACACTCGTAGCTCACAGTGTCACACCATGCACTCAACTCAGAAGCTGGGTGACGAAACTATATCCTTCCAGTCTACAAATGGAGCAAAAATGCAACGGCCACCGCCTGGCAGAACTGCCACGGCTTAAAAAAAAAAAAAAAATTAAAAAAGTGGTCGTGCCTAGTGTCCACTGTGACTTGAAGCATTATGTGAGGGGTTAACAACAAATGGTCACCCCAGCAGTACCCTCACTATTAGCTGGGAAAGGGACTTAGGACATTACATCCACCAGCAGGCGTCGCCCCTACAACGACCTGACTGCCTTCGTTAACGACTGTTCACCCAACAGCCACGCAGTTCTTTGGCACGAAGGAGACACCTTGAACTTGGGTTTCGGAATGCCGACTTCCTACAAAATGTTATTTTGTGTTTTGTTATGACAGGTCCTCGGTGTGGTCGTCGAGCCCAAAGTCCAACATCAGGCAGTCTGTTAAGCTTGTTACCCACTAAAGACTGGGTTAACCTGGAAGCCAGTGTTATCTTTAAAAAAAAAAAAGTCCGGCTCCGTCAAGACCCGAACCCACCACTTTCAGATCCATAGGCGAGCGTCTAGCCGATACACCACTGCGGCTCCTAGATGCAGTAAAGCAACCACGTATTGTTACAACTAGACCACGCTTACAGCATAAGACAGTGTTTCCTAAACTTTTCATGGTCGCGGCGCCTTTTTTTTTTTTCAATTAAAATGTTTCCACGGCGCCCTAACCGAAGTAAAAGTATGACTATTCGCTTCTTGGTTAAATGAATTATGAAGCTTTTACAATATTTCGCAGCACCCCGGTGGAGATGTTGCGGCTCCCTGCTGCGCACAGTCCGAGAATCACTGGCATAAAACAGTCCCAATCAACATAAAGGAAAATCTCATTCAAAACATATTTATTTCCATTCTGTGCTATCAATGCCAGATGGGGTTATTGACAACAAATCAGGACAGAAAACGATTAACTATGGAAATGAGGTTTCTAACAAAGGGCTGCAAGAGTGACTAGAAGAGATACAATCAGGAATGGGATCTTACGAGAAAAAGCTGGCACAGAACTAGTTCTAATTTATACAAAGACAGCAAATCAAATTCTTCTTCTTCTTTCGTTCGCATGAAATAAATTGTCTATATCTGCAAAGCTGTCTCTAGTATGAATTTCACTGTCTTTTGTAATTCACTAAGCGGCCCGTAAAGTTTGACTTCCACAAGTGTCTCTTTTGGCCAAAGGTTTTGCCTGAAAGCGTTGAATCTGGGACAGTCTTGAAGGATGTGATCTGTTGTTTCGGGTGCCAGTCCACAAGTACACATGGCTGATTGGCCAATCTTAAATTTGTTGTACATGTGGGAGCGAAGTCGATTGTGCCCTGTTCTAAGGCGAAGGATAATGACTTGCTCTGGTCTGTCCATAATATGGTAATCATCTTGTGCCAGTTTCGGTGGCATTCTGATTGATTTGATCATTCTCTTCTTCTGTTGATAAGAGACTGGTATGTTAGGTTGTTCTTCAGTTGCACCTTCCTTAGCTAGTTTATCAGCTTTTTCGTTTCCGGGAACTCCACAGTGGGAAGGTATCCACTGCATTACTAATTTACAGCGGTTGCCTAGTTCGGATAATAGTGTCCGTATGCTTGGTAATTTTCCAGACTGGAGTGACTGAAGTACTGCTTTTGCATCTGTCAGGCATACCACTGGTTGTGAAAAATACCCTGTATTTAGTAGTTTCTCTGCCGCTATCTTGATGGCTTGAACTTCTGCATCATAGTTGTGACAGTGCTTTCCCGTTGGTAATTTGACTGTATCCCTGGTATTATTAGGATACTCAATGTACACTCCCGCACCTCCGTTTCTGACTGCGCTTTCTGCTGACCCGTCTGTGTAAACACGGACCCAAAGGTTCTGCGGGTATTCATCATCAAGTAGACTGAGGGTGGCTGTTTTGCGCTGCACACTGTTTTGTTCTTCCTTGTCAAATACCCCTTTCACTTCAGTCTTGATGTGTATTGGAAACTTATACTCCTCTCTCCAGGGGGTCCGTTCTGGGACAGCATTTAAGGATCTATCAGTTGCAGGTAAATCAGTGGTTTGTCTGCCGAGGCGTTTGGCCTGGTGGATAAAACTACTTCTCTTTAGTCGTCCCAAAGCTAAATTTTGGAATCTTTCATTCATAGGGTGACTGGGCATACTAAGAAACTTTCCTGCTTGTAAAAGCATCTTGGTGTCTCTGCGTTCACTCAGTGCTTGGGTCATCCCCATTTTCTCCATTACAGCTATAGGTGTTGATTTCATACTGCCTGTGGTAACTCTGAGTGCTTGATTTTGCACTTTGTCTAATTCTTGCAATGTGGTTTTTGATGCCGAACTCCATGCTGTTGATCCGTATTCAAGATGTGGTCGAACACTTTGTTGGTAAACTTTTCTAAGTATTTTCCCGCTAGCACCCCATGTGGTTCCACTTAGTTTTCTCAGAATGGCTACCCTCCTTCTGGCTTTGGTTGCTGCCTTGTTGATGTGTTTTCTCCATGTTAATCTATCATCAAACGTTACGCCGAGGTATGTGGGCTCCTTATCCTCTCTCAGGGGTACTCCATTTATGTGCATGACACCAGATTTTTGTTTAGGAGAAAGGGTAAAGAGGGTGGTGCTGCATTTGCCTATGTTGATGCTGACACACCATTTGTTGGCCCAATCAGCCATTACATCTATGGCTCTTTGTAGCAGCCTGGTGGCCACTGTCGCATTTTCATTTGTACACCAGAGTACCAAGTCATCAGCATACATTGCAGCTTTAATTCCACGGGGTAGTTCAGAAAGCAGGTCGTTGATATAGACTAGGAAGAGTGTGGGGGACAGAACACCTCCTTGTGGGACGCCATGGCGCAGCAAAACTTTCTTACTCTTAAGTCCATCTATCTGTACTCGGGATCTTCTGTTATACAAGTATGCTTTCACCCATTTGTACATTCTCCCATTCACCCTGCAGTCTCTCAGTTTCTTTAGTAGACCTTCTTTCCAGACCTTGTCAAAGGCTTTCTTCAGATCTATCCATGCTGTTAGCACTAGCTTCTTTTCCTGGAAGGCATCCTCAATTTCTTGTGAAAGGTAAGTTGTCTGGTCTTCTGTGGAGTAGCACTGTCTAAATCCTGCCTGCTGCGGCGTGAAAATGTTTTCACTTTCCAAGTACCATTGGAGTCTAAGGTTGACAATACGTTCCATTGTTTTACAGAGGCAGCTGGTAAGACTGATCGGTCTATAGCTGGAGGCATCAGAACTGTCCTTTCCTGGTTTAAGCAGAGGTATTGTGATTGCTTCTCTCCATATTTGAGGAACTTTGCCACTGGTCCAACAATGATTAAAGATCTGTAGCAGCTTTTTTTTTGGCAGTTGTTCCAAGGTTCTTGATCATTTCGTTGGTGATACCATCAATTCCAGGTGATTTTCCCATTCTCAGCTTTGATATTGCTAACTCTAACTCGCTGGATGTAAGTGCTGCCACCAGTGCCTCAGGAATTATATCTTTTTGTCTTTTATGTTGTTTGTTTTCTTGAACCTCTCGCTGTTTCTCTGGGCTGACATTAATGTTGCTGTCTTCAGCAAAGGAATCTGCAAAGTGGTCAGCTGCCTGTTTTCTTGTTAGGATGGCTCCCTCTTTGCATAGTGCAATATTACCATTTCTTCCTGTATTCTCATCATTAATTTGCTTAATTAACCTCCACAACTTCCTTGTGTCTCTTTCAAAGTTTAGAGACTTTGTCTTTTCTTGCCAGCTTGCCCGTCTAGCCTGCAGTTTGGCTCTTTGAAATTTGGCCTTTGAATGTTGGTAGTTGTTAAACTGCTCTTGACAAGGTCTGGTCTCAGCTTGTTTTCTTTCTGTTGCCATATTGTTGTGCAGTTGCTCCAGATCGCAATTCCAGTACGGTTTGTATTGTTTACGCGCACCTCTTGGAACTGCTTCTAGGGCTGCCTGCAGCATGCGTTTGCTCAACTCTTGGATTACTTTTTCTACGTCGTTATCTGTGTTTAGATTTTCCAGCAGAACATTTGTGCGAAGCTGATACAACTTCCAGTCTGCCTTCTTAAAATTCCACCTTGGCAGTGTGCTGCTCTCTCTTACAGACTGGCTTTCGATAGTTAGAAAGACTGGCCGGTGGTCACTGCCTCCTAGTTGCTTCCCAACAGTTCTGGTAACATTCAGTTCCATGTCTGCTGAGTGAAAGGCTAGGTCTGGTGTCGAGGTGGTATGCCATGCTCTAGAGTAGAAGGTTGGTGGGTCGGTTGGCTTATTAACGAGGATGAACCTATTCTCGTCCTGCCAGTCCTCTAGTTTCTCTCCTCTCTGGTCCATATGATCGTAGCCCCAACTTTGGGAATGGCTATTAAAATCCCCACAAATGATCATTTTTTCATTTATTAGTACTGTATCCAGTGCCTGAGGGCGGTCGCTCGGACAGTAATAGTTGGTCAGATGTAAATCTGTATTTTCTAACTTGAGCTCAAGTGTTTGATACTCAGCACCTTCCATGTATGTTTCGATCCGGCCCGCAAGGATGTTATTTTTGACCAGGGTAAGAATGCCACCTTTTCTCCTGTCTTTGCGGTCAGATCGGAAACACTGGTAGCCTCTGATCTTAAAGGCCATATCTTGTTTGAGATACGTCTCTTGTAGGCAGCATACATGTACATTCTCTTCATTCAAGACGTTTTCTAATTCTAATTTCTTAGTATTTACTCCCTCCGCGTTCCAGTGCATTATTTTAAGGCTAGCTGTATTTTCTGCTTTTCTGGTTCTACGGGGCATTAGGGGGAGGCTTCGAGTATTTGAAGCTGGACTCTTTCTTCTTGTCTTAGGCCGGTAAATCGAACCACGTGTACGTGAGTGGGTCGCATGGTGGAAATCAAACTTATTTGCAGATATAGAAATATTCCCTGTTGCGTTTGTGCGTGGCATCCTGATTGCTGTGGTGCGCCTCCTGGCTGGTTGCCTCCGACTTCAGCACCTTGTTTTGCTAGAGTAGACTGGGGTCTTACCCGTGGACTCCCATGTTTATAATGGGAGCGTGGCTCCTACGCGGTTACATTATCGGAATTAGGACACGGCCGCCGCCGTGGCTATTTTGTGGAAATAATTCCGTTATTACTTACTTTTACTTTTTCCTTCCACGTATGCCGCTAAGCGTTGTGGGGAGATGCAAGTTCCTGTCATAAGCAAGGCGGGCAGCATCTGATGTTCTGAGGCCATGCTTTTGGCAGGTTTCGGAGACCCCGTCAATCCACCGTTTCCTTGGTCTTCCTCTTGCCTTATATCCTGAGCTTCTTTGATTGAAAATTTGTGATGTTATTTGATCATTTTTCATCCTGGTTAGATGTCCAAACCATTTCATTCTTTGATGTTCTATGTAGTCTAAACATGGTGTAGTTTTGACAGTGTTTCTAATGTCTATATTCTTTATCCTGTCTAGTCTTGTCTTATTCGCTGCTTTTCTTAGACATTTCATTTCACAGGCTTCTATTTTTCTTTCATGGGTCTTGTTGATTGTCCATGTCTGGCACTGGTAGCAGAGTGTTGGAATGAAGATGGTGTTTATCAATTGTCTTTTGGTCTTCATGGTTATATCTGGATGTTTAAGCAGAGGTGATAGTTGGTATGTGACAGCATTTGCTTTCTGTATTCTTGTTTCTATCTCTCTGTCCATTCTTCCATCCTCTGTAAATATACTGCCCAAGTATTTGAACTCTTTGGTTTGCTTGATTTTGGCACTTCCAACATTTATATTCAGTGGCCTGTGTGTTCTGCTGATCTTCATAACTTCTGTTTTTTCTGTACTGATTCTCATATTATGTTGTAAACAGCTGTTGTTGAGAGTAGTCAGATGTTCCTGTAGATCATATTCATTTTGATACAGTATGCTTTGATCATCAGCAAAAAGTAATTCGTTTATAGCATACACGTCTGGGTTTGCTTCTACAGTGATCTTATCCATGTATGTTATGAAAAGTAATGGTGACAGTACACATCCTTGTCTGACACCAGTTGTGACTTTGAACCATTCAGAAAGACCACTAGATGTTCTTACTGCACTTTCACTTTTTTCATAGAGGGCTCTGATGTTGTCTAATAATTGACCCTGCACTCCGTAATCGTCAAGAATTCTCCACAGCACATCTCTGTCTACACGGTCGAATGCCTTCTCTTGATCTACAAAGACCACGTTCAGCTCTTTATCGTATTCGAGTGTCTTTTCACAGACTTGTCTTAGTGCAAATATGGCATCAGTGCAACCTCGCCCTTTCCTGAAACCGAATTGTGCTTTACTCAGTAGAGGTTCAACCTTTGCTCTTGTCCTACCTTCCGTTATAACACCCCTAAACCACATAATACTTGTATCCACGAACAAGAGAATATCCATCGTCAATGAA
Source organism: Candidula unifasciata (assembly GCA_905116865.2). Taxonomy (NCBI): domain Eukaryota; kingdom Metazoa; phylum Mollusca; class Gastropoda; order Stylommatophora; family Geomitridae; genus Candidula; species Candidula unifasciata. Next base: position 585,702 of record CAJHNH020000657.1, read on the forward strand.
TTTGTAATAATCGCACTTTGTTATAAAGAGAAAAACACCGATTAAGTGAAAATTTTAGAATAAAATCGAGTGTCGCCGCAAACACGTCTTCACGCTGCCATTTCTAAACCGGAAGTCAGCAAATCAAATGTATTTCACACTGTGAGAGAGAATGCATTGTGACATCAAACCATACAAGGCATAAACCAAAAGAGGAAAAAGGGAGTAGAGCACACAGTAGACGTAGAACAGCAGGTAGTGACATAGAAGAACATGGGAAGATAATATCAGAGTCCGAAACGAAAGAGCTAAAGAAGGTGCAACTAAAGAACAACCTGACGTGCCAGTCTCTTCGCAAAAGAAGAAGAGAATAAAGAATCAAATCAACCAGAAAGCTACCAAAACGGCACAAGATGATTACCGTAATTTTGACAGACCAGAGCAAGTCATTATTCTACACCTTAGAACAGGGCAGAATCAACTTCGCAGCCACATGTATAAAAAATGTAAGACCGGCAATTTAGCCATGTGCACGTGTGGACTGGCACCTGAGACAACTGATCACATCCTCCAAGACTGTTGTCCCAAATTCAAAATATCCAGGCAAAACTGTTGGCCCAGAGAGAGACACTGATGGAAGCCAAATGTAGCAGGCCGTTGGGTGAATTACAAAAGACAGTGAAGTTCATACTAGAGTCAGCCTTGCAGGTATAGATAATTTATTTCAAGCGAACGAAAGAGGAAGAAGAAAGAACATCAGAGCAAAAGCACCAGAACCTGGGTAAAGAGCAATTTAACCCACAACAAATATTGGGGGGGGGGGGGGTGGGAGGCGCTTAGCCTGAATCAGAGAAACTCTACGACAGCACGACGTGTTTGTAGTCGAGGTAGCGAGAAGTGTAAGAAGCAGAAACTGGGCGATATCTTTATCGACCCAAAAGTGGTAACAGGTGGAGCAAAGAAGAATAACCGAGTGACACAGACCGTGACGAACATTAATTACATACATAGGGTCGAAAGCCCCCTGCCTCTTTCCTCACAATGTGACAACTGGAGCAGAAGAGATGAAGTTAGATCAAGAGATGCAATGTTTGACATCTTGACAAAATGATGTGGTAAATCAATAATAATATTATTATTTTAAAACTATTAAACAAATGTAATGACAGTAGTGCCACTGGTGGTGTGATAGTAGTATTTATGTACTTTTCCCCCAAAAAGCTTAAACGGCCCTGACATCAACGCCATACGGCATAGACTGTAAGATAGAGAAATCTCGCGCGAATTTAAGCTGAATTCTCAAATTAAATTTTAGTTAGTCGACAGATTATTATCCTTGTACACCAAGCCATTTAGCCCATAACTGCTCTGATCCACTCCTTAGTAAATTCCGTAGCGTGTAACATCTCAAAACACCAGTTTTGTTCTGGTTTCTTATATTTTTCTTTAGCTTTTTGTATAGGATTAGTTCTCTTATCTGGCCACACACCTTTTAACATGTTCTGCAAGTTGCAGTCTATGGCAAAATTATACTTGAAAAAAAAAAATAATAACTCCTGATATATATAAAAAAAAAATTGCAAACACAAATTTTTATTTATCTTTCGATTTATACTGTGCGAGCATCTATATATTATATATATAAAACGCCAAAATTTTTTGACGAGGACTCTGTGGCCTAATGGATAAGGCGTCGGCCTCCGGAGCCGAAGATTGTGGGTTCGAGTCCCATCAGAGTCGAATTTTTTTCTTGTAACTGTTCTACTTTTTTGTACAGAGTACTTCTCATTTTGAAATTAAGGATCGTGAAGTTATTATTTCACAGATTATTGGCGGGGTGATATCGGCCCCAAGGATGGGAGAGAGTTGCGGCTATTGTGTAAAGAGATGCTTCTACCTCACACTGGGCGCCAGAAGGCTCTGTGTTTGTTTTACGGATCCTTATGACAGACTCCTGCCACACGTCCAGGTCGCGCACTACGGATAATGACCAACATAAGCCTAAACTTGGGCGGCAGTGATCACATTTTGAAATTAAGGATCGTGAAGTTATTATTTCACAGATTATTGGCGGGGTGATATCGGCCCCAAGGATGGGAGAGAGTTGCGGCTATTGTGTAAAGAGATGCTTCTACCTCACACTGGGCGCCAGAAGGCTCTGTGTTTGTTTTACGGATCCTTATGACAGACTCCTGCCACACGTCCAGGTCGCGCACTACGGATAATGACCAACATAAGCCTAAACTTGGGCGGCAGTGATCTCTAAATGGGGGGCTCCCAAAGATGCAGAGCCCACAAATTATCCACGCATTGGTGATAGCGTACTCGGAAGACTCATTTGGAACACGAGAGAAGTCCAATGGCCGAATAATTTACTAAATGATAAACTCATACTGAAAAGCAGTTTAGGTTCAAATGCCTTACTATTTGACAGCAACGGTTCAGACGTTTGTCGATAAAATATCTTACCGAAAAAAAGAAGCGGGCATTGGATAAGACACACACCGAGAAAAGCTTATAATTGTATAAATTAAGTTGCATTGCTTATTAAATTAATTAAAGAACCGATGTTACAGCACTCGGGGCTTTCATCTAAGCGCTGCGACCGCATTTTCAGCCAGCGCAGAGTTCCAAAACCAGTAGAGGTCTGATTATATGTCCGTCTGGCCTTTTTTTCTGAACGTCGTGTGTCGGCCTGATTCCCCAGTTACTCCCCGCCATCAACGCTGCATCACCCTCACCACGCTGTGATGATCAATTTTCTGTTCCAAATTATACACGTGCTCCCATAAGGCCTTAACCACTGTGTGTGTTCAACCCCACCAGAACCATATAATGAGCTTCCAACACCTGGTGACACAAAGAGCCAACTCTGAATGAGGATTACCCGGGCATAACTCCCAGAAACCCTGTTCAACCGAAAGGTTATAAGGGTACCTGACTACAGACGGGTAAGGCTATAACAAAATATTCCTTCCCACATTGGGACGTGATTCTGTGCTTAGCTTATATAAGCATCGTTTGCTCAAGAATCCCTTGGCAAATGATGTCACTGCCTGGCTTGGAATTCAGCTTTCTTCGTAACAGTTGTGGATGCAGTTTATCCTTACTGTTTAACTAGGCTTACCATTGTTTCTACAGTAGGATTCTCATCCTTGAAATGTTAATCCTGCAGACTGCAATCATAGAGGGGATAAACTGCAGTACAAAGATCTACTGACTTTTGATTGCACTGAAACTTGTAACGTTGGTCCATGTATTGTAACATTTACTTTTCCTGTCCTTCTTGTAGCATTCACTCGTATCTTACACGTTAATGAGCTAATTTTCATGCAATGCAATGTTTACATCGTGCTTACTTAGGCGGAAATATCTTTGATCTGTATACGATATTTCTCCTTCTTCACTTTCTGTTTTACCGTGTCGGTGGAGATATAAGATTCTGCTTCGTGATCTCCTGGCTACCTCGACCATAGACACATTGTGCTGTTGTAGAGTTTCTCTGATGTTATCTTTCCATATTGTTCTTGTTCTACCTTGTGCTCTACTTCCTTCTCTTCTAGTAAGTAACTTTTATCCCACAAGGACATCACACAGAGCAATAAACACCAGATGACACAAAGTGCCACCATGCGGATCAAGATCTCCAGTGGAGAGTCCCCGGAAACCCCGTTTAACCATTAGGTTTTATTAGGGCCACAGGCAACAGACGGGGTGGGGCTTCAAAATAACGAAAAATTTCACCCCGCAAGGAGACGACGAATCAGTCCTCTTTATTTGATGAATGCATTACATAGTATAGCGCCGCAAGGCATTCTCTCGAAGTGGGCAAACCACGTGATCTGCTGTCTGCCTGTAATTTAGAAATGGTTCTGTGTCAGCGTTCTCTCTTGTGACTTAGTGTCTGATTTTATCTTTTCTGACCCTTCTCAGACATCTTATTCCTGTTATACGATGTTTGACACACTTAAATTGCTGATGCACAGAGGTCGCTCACCGATAGAACTGATGTTTTATGTATGTAACTGATCTATTATATATGTCGGTGACAATAAATTCACAAGAGTTTTTTTTTCTACCTATATATTTTTTCAAGTGGAGGGAGGGGGGGGGGGGGGGGTAAAGCTGAAAGTTGATGTGAGGACAAATCGAAAATTAGTTGTCAGGTGTATTTGAACATTAAAAAATAAAAGCTTTTTTCACCCCACTTCTAGAGAGAAGTATACTTGCATTCCTGTCTTAACAACATTATTGGCCCCTGGACAAACCACTATGCTGAGGTCCCAAAAACAAACGTACACATGAATGAAATGTAAAATGTAGATGCTATTAAACTTATTTAAATTGTATTTGCACTTCAACAAAACTCCTTTTTAAACATAAAAATTAATTAAATGGTCCGCCAGGACTTTTAAAAAATGACGTTGGCTCCCAGGTCGAACCAGCCTTGAAAAGCTACCAGGTGGGGTTCTGGAAAGTAAAGGCGACCGGCGTGATGCTGTTCACATCATCCACCAAGTGCCGTTTGGTATATAAAATCTAGGTCTAGCCCTATATGCCCTGAAGGCGTAGAAATGGTCCTTAATTTTCTAGGAGGACGGCATTTTAATTTGGGAATTGGTAACAAATATTAAGAAGCTGAGCTAAATGGTGGAAGAAGTAACAAAATGTCGGAGCGCTGGTGCACTTATATGCCAACAGGACCTTTAGGTAGGTAGTTAGTTGTACCCCATCTGGACATCACACAAGCGATAAACACCCGGTGACACAAAGTGCCACCAAGCGGATGAGAATTACCAGTGGAGAGGTCCCAGAAACCCCTTTCAGCTGTTTAGGCCATATCTATAACTAGGTTATATTTATGGCGTGGCTATATTCAGGGCCCCCGGCAAAGGTCAGGGTGGGGCTTCAAAATTGAAAAAAAAAACATCCTACGAGGAGACGACCTCATTATTATGACATCCAAACACAGGTATGGCCGCTAGAAGACAGAAGAAGGTCATGCAGGTGTTGTTGGTAATGAAAGAACTGATAGACTGGCAGGTTCTGCATTAATTGAAGATGGCCGGCCTATGGATCACGCAGACATTGTCATTGCCCTTAGACAGATAGGACTTTCTGGGGATTTTGGAAGCAACGTGTCCACATCACTGCTAAGAATAAGAGAATTGGGAGTTAAGACTGGCACAGCCAAGCATGAGAAGCACAGCGGACGCTCACGAAGACTTGTTAACCAACATAGGACTGGCACTATTAACCACGCGAAGCTGATGAATATGTTGAGAGGGGAATCTCAGCGCCTATGGATGTGTCCGGAGGGATGTAAAGATAATCTAACTTATAACCTATAACTCAGAAGATAGTAAACAGTATATTCATATCAACCATTTATTACTATAAAACATAGTTCCAAGCTTCGACAACACCAAAAGCTCACTTACAGAGGGTGCTCTACCATTGGTTCTTCATGCTGTTTGGTATGTATGTTAGTCTCCCCTACGCCAAGGCAAAAGTGAAGGCTGATGATGTTGACATACAAGTAACAAACATGTGATGATTCTCACAAAGTTATCTGCGAGTTCTTTGCAGGACGTCGCAGAACCAACTCCGGCATTTTTTCAGTCTACTGCCAAACTGCCAAATAGCTTGGATTTGGGATCGAACCCGGCACTCGGGCACTGTAAAGCCCCTTCGCAACGATTAAGCCATAGACAACACACAAATACGCGCAAAGCAGGGCTAAAGAAACCGGGATCATATTGCAATAAGAGCAGCGATTTGTAACCCATAGAACTACAGGGGGAGATTAAACAGTAAATCATATTTCAAAAAAATATACAGGGTAGTGATATCGCAAAGTAATATACTATTTATGTTGTATGTCCCAATCAAAGATAGCTAATTATAAACTTATTTAAGTAGTAATGTAGATAAAGTTAAAAATAAAATACCAATAGAAAAGGCAAGATCAGTTTTCAGTGCACAGTGAAACCTATTTGAGTTAAAGGGAATTATTTGTACTACCTGAACTATTCCTTACGTCCTTTTTATGAGGCAATTTTTTGTTATTTGAAGCCCCACTCTGGCTTTTGCCGCAATATAGGCAGGCCATAAATGTGGCCAATTGTCTGAACGCGGTTTCTGGGACCTCTCCACGGTGATCCTCATCCACGTGGTGGCACATTGTGTCATCGGGTGTTTGTCGCTTGTGTGATGTCCTGGTGGGGTGGAAAGTCAGTCAGTCAGTCATTTGTACTACCAAATGTAAAATATTTAGTTCTAATCAGTGCTGGATTTAGGTATAAGCCTAATAAGCTACACAGTGGGGCCTAACAATCTGCAGAGGCCTACACAATTATCTCCCCTCCCCCACAAGTGCCATATTTTCTTGTAATATATTATGAATGGGATTTTCTTTTAATATATTTAAAATGCACTTTTCTTAGAATTTTTTTTTTTTTTTTTTTTTTTACATTTATACAAATGTTTTCAGTTGTAACTTAGAGCGGTTTCAAATTGCTGTCATAGCTGGAAGAGGGAAGGCGAGGGTTGAGGATGTGCTCTCAATTCTCACTATATACCTTTAGGGCGTGTGAATTCATCACCCCTGACAGAAAACGTCCTTATCGGGAGGGACCTGTTTAACCCAAAAGAAGAAGGGGTGTCGGCGAGTATCTGGCACCGTAAAACCAGACGGCTCTGCGAGTATGACAGTAGACTACCCTAGCTAAACAAGGTGCTAATTTCGAAACAACCAGACAGGAGGCGTACCGAATCAATCAGGATGCCACGAGCACACGCCATTAAAATATGTCTAAATCAGCAAAAGGTTATGTTGCTCGTCATGTGATGGGCCTTTAGGCAGGAGCAGTGCCGGGCCTTCTACATCGAAGAGGCCCAACCCAAAACATTGGAGGTCCCGATCAGATGTCCTGTGGGGGTCAGGGGACATAAGAACAGAGTATCTGGAGTAGTAGTAGTAGTAGTAGTAGTAGTAGTAGTAGTAGTAGTAGTAGTAGTAGTAGTAGTAGTAGTAGTAGTAGTAATATTAGTAGTAGTAGTAGTAGTAGTAGTAGTAGTAGTAGTAGTAGTAGTAGTAGTAGTAGTAGATTTTTACCCCACTAGGACATCACACAAGCAATAAACACGCGATGACACAAAGTGCCACCATGTGGATGAGGATCACCGTGGAGAGGTCTCAGAAACCGCGTTCAACCATTAGATATATTGCGGCCCCTGGCAAGAGCCAGGTGAGGCTTCAAATAACGAAAAATGGCATCTCACAAGGAGATGACTGGATTAAAATAAGTACCTGGACGAACTAAGAAAGGAGTAAAATTAATGCACTGGAACGCATAGGGGGTTAAAAACAGATACATATATGCCGTCTACGAGAAACCCGTCTCCCTGAAGACACAGTCTTCAAAATCAGACTCTATCAGTGCTACCGAACAGACGATAAAGGCAGATAAAAGTTGTAATAAGGAACAATATCACTACATGCCAGACGAAAGTATATAAGGAGGAAGCAGAATATTATTAGATTTTGAAACTACAAACTAGCAATGTAGATTTCCAACTTACCAATTATTACTGTCTAAGCGATCGTCCCCAGGCGCTAGATACAATCTAGTTTTTACGAGCAAGATAGCATACATGTAAACACCTGGAGCTGGCAGAATATTGACATTTGCAGATGATGTTCTTGTATATAGGAAGGGGAGAGATAGGAATTAAACAGCTGAAGAGAGACATGCGACAGTAAATAAGGTGATCGACTGGCGTATAGAAATGAGAACTGCAATTAACTTAGAAAAGGCAACCGTCCTGTAGTGTTCTTTGGACAACAGGATTGTTATAGCTGACGTTTCTAGACTCAAAATAAATGACAGGAACATCAACAAAGACAGCAGACTGCGGTACATGGAATCGCCTTTGACAAAAGTTTGTCTTTCAAGGATCACATAGAGGGGGTTGTGACAAAGGCTCAAAAGGGTCTTAATGCACTAAAGATTATGGCAGCGATGGACATGGAGTAGAGAATGCTGTTCACACTTTACCAGAACTAAATCATTTCAGTGATTGATTATGGACTGGGATTACTCACTGTCTTGAAGAAATAGCTAGAGAAACTGGAGCGCGTTAGTCTCCCACACGAGATTCAAGAAAAACGACAATACAAGTCATAAAGAAATAACACGAGAGGCGTTTGAGCATTAATTACATTTATGGAACTGGAAGCTGAAAATGCGGAAATCACAAGGAGCAGATGGTATATCCAATGAAATAATCAAAAACCTAGGAACAGCGGCCAAAATAAAACTTTTGAAGATAATTAATGCTTGCTGTACAACACGAACGGTTCCACAGATCTGGAGAGAGGCAATTATGATACCTCTCATTAAACCTGGGAAAGACAGTTCCGATGCCTCCAACTATAGACCAGCTGTCTCTGCAGAACAATGGAGCGCATCAACAGCCTCAGACTACATTGGTACACTGAAAGTGAAAACATCATTACACCACAGCAGACGGGCTTTAGATACTTTTACTCTACGGAAGACCAGACACCATACCTCTCCCAAGAAATCCTCATCATCAGGTGCCTTGCCGACTGGCGTGGGCGATCATGCCTCTCCATAATCTGCGATCTCCTGCAGCATGTATCAGTTCGTGTGCCGACACACCTCCATGTCATGCAACAAGACTGTCAAGAATCTCCTCTCGTTGTCTTCCTCTATATCTCCTTCCACATATCTTTCCAGTGGTCACAACATGTTCTATTTTTCCTCTTCTCATAACATGGCCGAAAAATGATGACTGTCTCCTTCTGATGTCTGTAATAAGTTGTCTTCAGGTTCCCGCCTCTTTCAAAACATTTTGGTTGCTCTTTTTGGCTGTCCAAGGTATTCTAAGCATTCTTCTGTAAAACCACATCTCTGAGGCCTCTAAAAATTGTTTGGACTGCCTACATGCCCAGGATTCACAGCCATATGTTAAAACTGGATGTATGTAGCAAGCAAGAATTCTTTTTCTACGAGAATTCTCCCAAGAAATAGAGGATGTATTCCAAGATAATTGTGTCCAGCACCACCAACTGTGGACTATTATCAAAAGTATGGGGTTTCCCGCCCGTGTGTCACCGGGGCCCTCACGGAAAGCAAAGAATAGTGACACTGCACCCTACCAGGCATGTCGTAAGAGGCGACTAAGGGTAGGGTTGGGCTTGAGGTTGGCTACCTCATCCTGTAAAAACCATAGCCACAAAAACCAACCAACCATGGATAAGTCAAAAAGAGAAGCAAATATAATCCAGCCAACCAAGATGAGGGGAGGCTCTTCAAATAGAAGAAGTATGACACGGTGTGGAGAAAGCCGTAAGGAGTCCGGATCGTTGACGTACCTCCTCTCAGCTAGGAAAACCTCTAGAATTGGCACCTGGAATGTTAGAACTCTCTATGATATAGGGAGAACAATGGAAGTAGCAAAGGAAATGAAACATTATAGAATTAGTATTTTAGGGTTATGTGAAACTAGATGGACTGGGGCAGGGAAAAGTATTATCGGGAAGTGAGGAAAAGACGCTGGCGTTGGATAGGGCACACGCTGAGAAAACAGGAGAACAGCATAACTAGAATGTCTTTGCATTGGAACCCACATGGGCATAGGAATAAAGGAAGGCCAAAAAAACACATGGAGAAGAGAGCTGGAGAAGGAAGTTAGAAAGATGGGGAGGACATGGGGAGAGCTCCATGCAATGGCGAAGGATTGAACGACTTGGCGTGAGTTGGTTGAGGGCCTATGCTCCATTGGGGGTAGAAAGGCAGAAGAAGAATGGGGTTTCCAGCGCATTCAGTGCAATTGATTGAAAATCTCCATGATGAACAACAAGCAGCCATTAGAGCAGCCGGTGAAACATCTGATTGGTTCGAGGTGCAAAAGGGGGTGAGGCAGGTGAGCATTCTCTCACCATACCATTTCAATATTTACGCAGAAAATATAATGAGAAATATCAAAAATGACCAGACTTGTGACAGTTATGATCCGCTCAAAATTGGTGGCAACCCTGTTCCGGAACTCCGCTACGCAGATGACACAGTCCTCCTTTCGAACAGCGTAAAGGGAATAGAAAATTTAATATTATCCGTCCAAAAGCACAGTGAAGACCAAAATCTTTTCTTGAATTTAAAAAAAAAAACGAAAATAATTTCCACAGATAAAACTGGCTGTCACCCAAAAATAAAAATAAATTATGAAGAAATTGAAAATGTCACAAGCTTTGAATATCTAGGCTCTATAATAAACAACAATGGAGACTGTTCGACAGAAATTAAAAGGAGGATGGCCATACCAATGCAAAGATTGAACAGCCTTAAAAGCCTATGGTTAAGCACCAGCAAGGAGATAAAAATTAGAATTTTGAGAGCATGCATCTTCCCTGTGGCTACATACGGATGTGAGTCGTGGACTATCTCTCAGTGCTTTAAGAAATAGAATAGGGGCTTTTGGGCTGAAATGCTATAGAAAGATTCTCAGAATATCTTGGACAAAGAAGATGAGAAATATTGACATCTCAAAAGATCTGAACATCAAGGAAGATTGGCTAATAAACAGCATCCTTTCTCGAAAGCTGAAATATTTCGGTCATATCAAGCGCCACGACGGATTCAAAAAAATTATAGCAGAAGGCATGGTACCCGGAAGGAGGGGCAGAGGCCGACCGACACGAAGTTGGGCACAGGATATAAGTGACTCCTTGAGTGTAAAAGTTCATGAGGCGGGGTAACTGGTAAGAGACCGAGTTTTTTTACAGGCAGACTGTGATGAGAGCGACGTTCTGCAAAGGGCCTGATACATGATGATGATGATTCCAAGATAAGAAAAAGGTATTCGCGTCATGGGTATATTTAAGGCAAGCTTTCGATAAAGTTTGGAAGGAAGGACTGTTGAAGAAATTGAGAAACTATAAAGCGAAAGGAAGAATGTACAACTGGATGAAAGCATACCTACATAAAAGAAGAACCCGGGTACAGGTAGATGGTTTCAAGAGTAAAAAAAAGTCCTGCTGCGACACAGCATCTCCCAAGGCAGTGTCCTGTCGCCTACACTTTTCCTCTTATTCCTCTTACACTTCAATGAACTGGTTGCTGAGATACCAAATAGAATCAAAAAGGCAATGTATGCCGACATCTGGTACTGTGGTGCAGAAATTAACATGCAATAGTAGCCACAAGAATACTACAGTGAGCTACGGTAGCACTTTGGGTGTGGGCAAATAGATGGTGTGTCAGCATTAAGCACAACTCTCTTCACCCTCTACCCAAAGCAAAAAATCAATCATCAAAACAAATGGATTACCCCTAAGAAATAATAGAGAGCTCGCGTACCTCGGAGTCTCATTTGATGATAGGTTAACATTGAGGAAAAAACATCAATAAGGCAGCAACCAAAGCCAGGAAGGAGACAGCTATAGTAAGAAAGCTAAGTGGAACCACACGGGAAGCCATTGAGAAAACACTAACTAAAGTCTACAAACAGACTGCGAATATGGGTTAAGTGCTTGGTGTTCAGCATACAGTACAATATTGAAGGGGTTGGACAAAGTGTAAAACCTAGCGCTTAGAGTCATCACAGAGGGGATGAAATCAACCCCATATTGGAAATGGAGAAATCTGGGAAAACATAGGCACTGAAGGAACGCAGAGGTACAAAGTTGCAAACACAAACGTTTCCTCAGAATGTCAGATCACTTAATGAAGAATAGATGTCACAACCTGGCAAAAGGACGCTTGAAAAGAAGCAGCTTTGCACAGCAAGGAAAAAGAATATGCAGACGAGAGAGCAGACTACTGATCTTCCTAAAATTTATTGTCCACTTAAAAGTATTCCAGAACAAACCCAGTGGAGAGAAACATGCAATCTAGCAGTACAAGTCCAGACAAATGTGAAAGGAATATCCGACAAGAAAGAGCAAGATAGTATACAACGCAGAAAGCCTCCACCCCCCCCCCCTTCTCAGCTATACTGATGAAGAAAACTCACAAGAACGGGTTCGAGTACACAGATGGATCCGCACAAAATGCAGTTAGAAACTGTGGCGCTAGAGATAAGACCAGTGTGCCGACCGGGAATAACTATAATGTTGAAACCAAGGCTATCAAGTTATCAACAGAGAAACTGCCAAATTCCAATCTTGGCTCACAGTATGTGGTAATGCTGACAGGTGCACAATCGTACTCGAAGCACTCCAGTCTGTGAAACTACTAGAATTGCAAGCACTACTGGCACTACTCAGCTGTCAGCGTAGAGTCGCAATGCAGTGGATATCGTCCCATTGTGGAGTACCCGGAAATGAGACTGATCAACTATCAGGAGAAGATGCGACAAAAGAGCAACCGAATGTACCAGTTACATACCATCAAGAGAAAAGGATCATTAAATCGATCAGGAAACCACCAGGCCCAGCTATAGACGACTTTTCTATTATGGAAAATCAGAACAAGCCATTATCAGAATACGGCACAATTGATTACGCAACCACATATACACAACATTCAAGATATACGTATCAGACATCTGCACTTGTGGAAAGTTGCCCCAGATAGCAGAACATGTACTCAAGGACTGCACCGAATATGACCCATTAATTAAGGAAAACCTTTTGGTCAGAAAGAAGAACAGTAGAACGTAAGCTCTACGGGCCACTCAATCAACTAAAAACGACAGTGAAATTTATACGAGACAAAATTGCTGATACAGACAGCTTATTTCAGGCGAAAGAAAGAAGAAATTTAAATCCGGCTATGGTTCAAATGTCAAATCAGTAGTGTTGTATAAAGCTGATACATGGAAACAACTAGGGGAAAAATGTACTAATAAACTTCAATGATTCCGAACATTCATTAATTGGTGCCAGTGCACAATTAAGGGAAGTAAACGGTATGACAGAATCGGTAAAGTGGAGCCATGGAAGAATCAAGAGGTGAGAGGCCGTTGAGTCTGTGATAGTACAGAGAAAGAACAGTATTTTATTTATGGAGCGACCAAGAAACTTGTGATGATGTATCTAAGTGAGTGACATTCAACCCCACTAGGACCGCGCAACGAGCAATTAACACCCGGTTAATAACCACCCGATGACACAAAGCGCCACTTTTTGGATAAGAATACCCAAGGCGCAAGAATAGCCTTTAGGTTATATAAAGGTCTCCATAAAAAAAAAAACCACCAAAAAACTAATTGCACCCCATTATGGGACGGAGTTATGCAATATGATGAGGTGTTTGATTCCAAAAAGAGTTTAAATACTACCACATGATGATGATGATGATGATAAAACAGGAAGAGTGTTCGAGATCCCAGTAAGAAAAATAAACCGCGAGGATCGGTTACTTTTACAGAAAAGAGAGAGTTGGCAACATTGATGGCAGCAGACCAGCAGGCAGAAGTAACCGAGAAACATCGTCAGATATCGTCAAACAGTGCATGCACTCACTGCCAACCAATAATAAACACTAAGTGTCTGTGTGGCATGTGCTGGTGACATAAGGGGGGTTCCGTTGGTAAGTTTTCAGGTGTAGTTTTATTGATTAAACGTGCCTGTGATGTGCAGGAGGGTTTCGTTTGTAAATTACATTGTCATTGACACGAATAACTGAATGTAGTGTGAAATAACATGAATTGTGACAACGTAGCCATAGGAGTGGTTGCTAAAAAAAAAGTAAAAGTTACACGTGCCGAAATTGCACTGAAAGTCTGAAACATCCATTACATTACACTGGAAAAGGTCCGAGCTCTTGGAGTATTGTAAATCATCACATCTGCCTACACTTCACTGCCCACAGCCATCTGTCACGTTTATACAATTACTAATCATGCTCTACCTACTATAGAATATTTATTTACTACCACTCATATCATATTATATATATTCATAGTGACAGTGATAGATCATTAGACTTAGTGGAAAATCATTGGATTGGATGGACGTGACAACTACTTGAACTTGTCATTTGTGACTCTTGTCACTATCTAAACTAATGCTAACCAACCAGTGTCATATTATTATTATATATATTCTCTCCCGATCCCACCTGTCAGTTGTCACTCTTCCCCCAAACCAACTTTTCTGTAGTCAGGAAGAATTTCTCTATGGTGCACAAAGAATGGTTTTTCTCCTGATTGTGGGCAACCGCCAACCAGCTTTGTGTGTTTATTTACTTTCAAGACAACACTGATCTTTATGATTATCTGATTATAATGCCTCTTTTATCTGCCCATGGTTTCATATGATTCAGTGTTCTCATCATTTGTATGCTATTAAAAAGTGAATTGAAACCACATAATAAAACTAATAACTAAGAAAATTGTAGGTTAAGTGGTTTCATAGAATAGCATGTCAAATAATTAAATGAGTTTGGTCATCTGGTCAGAATGGAACACAGTTAGCCAGCAGCTTGAGCATAATACAAGCTACCCTTGGCTTGTCACTCTAGCAAAAGACAATAAACTGCATCTACTCCCTGGTAAGGGCTGGGATTTTTTCACATGAGCCATGAGCTTGGACTTCTAGTAAGTTCCTCTGGTCTCTAGGTAGTGAGATCGGACACCTGTGCGCATATTTAAAAAAAATCCCTTGGCATTTAGAAATCGCGAAAAGTGTAGCCTAACGGCGCTGCCCGGGCAAAATTTGGAATTAAAAATCTACCCAAAGAATTTCAGGATTCTCGCCGGTGCTACAGAGCCTGTGCACTGTGCTAAGCTTCTTCGGACTCAGACTTGAGTTAGAAAACCGGAGCACTTATGGGTTACTACCCGTGTGCATGATGTTGATCCAGTGTTCAAAACCTTATCAACTCCTCCGTGATGCTTTATGGTATAAGCAACAGGTAGGAAAATAGAAGATTAATGGATATCTCAAACAGGTAATTCATCTAATGATCAGGATGAACTCATGAGAAGAAGATAAGAAATGAAAACTAAATGAGCCTAGTCTGGCTAGACGCTCACCTGCAGATCCAAAGGTCATAAGGGACTAAAAAAAATTACATTGGCTCCCAGGTCAACAGTCTTAAGTTGGTACCAGAAGTCCTGGGAAGTAAAGGCAGCTGGCGTGATGTTAAACACTAACTCACATAGTGCCAATTGGTCTATAAAATAAGGGGCTAGCCCCTAGATACCAAATACACATAAAGTAAGGAAAAGGGTCATTTACTTTACTAGTCCTTATTAATGAGAGTAGAACAAGCACATTTAAATTTCTGCTGATCCCTGCTGTAAATCTTGCTTTTATAACCGTGCAGAATATTCAGAATTCTGGGATATATCTCAAGCTGTGATTGCAAATTTTTTATCGTCATCACTGTGGGGTTCTTGATGTTGTAATATTATGTGGCAAGCCTGCTTACATTCCTTTGGTGACTGAAATGTCATTTATGTCATATTGTTTTGACTTACGGTCAGTATGGTGGATAGGCAGCTCACTGTTTTTAGTTTAGGCAAGATTTTTGCGCCTGACAATAGTAAGCCTTTGCAGACTGTATGGATATAGTTCCGCCACCCAGCGAGTTGAGTTCATGACACAACACTGTAAACTGTAAATTTCATTTAGTTTGTGTTGCGAACTGCATATTCAGAAAATGGTGAGTGGCCTGTTTTCAGAGAGCTGGTGGCAACTTACTTGATTAATTGCTTGCTTGACTACTGATCTGTTGTAACTGCTGTTTCCATCAGTGATGGGCTGCATTTCTAGTGTCGCACTGTTTGTGTTGGTGCTTCTGACAGCTGCCCTGTGAATTAAATCATGTGAATGGTATTGTCTTTTCTGTGACTGTAGTCTGTCCATTTTTTTTTCACAAAGGGCAGTGACAGACTTTCTGTGTGGTTTTTGATTGATTTGATTTGATTCAAGAACCGACATCACAGCACCTAGGGCATTCCCATAAGCGCTCCGTCTCCATCTTCAGCAGCCAGCGAAGAGTTCTGATACTAATGGTGCCAGTAGTTTTCTGATTAAATGTCTGTCTTGCCTTTCCTCTGAGCCTCGAGCTTCTGCCAGAACCTCTCGTCACCCCTAACTGCATTAATCTCACCAAACTGGTGATCCATCTGCTCCTCCGCATTGTACACGCTCTCCCACAAGGCACTAACTACGTCTGCCCTATCATGTAGCAGTATTCCACCAAGTTGTGTAGAGCCAGCCAGTCTGTCCACCTGTTCATTTCCCAACACACCGGCGAAAAAATCCAGACAATACTCCTCACTCGTGTCCTCCGCAGTGAAGCATGCCACTCTGCACGAAGCATACCTGTTCTGATCTTCCTCAGCATGCTTTCTGAATCAGTTACAATTACAATGTGTGTGTGTGTGTGTCGTGTTCTCTAGCCAGCGGAAAGCTGCAGTGACCGCCTCCACCTCCATTCTTAAGCTGGATGTTGTGGTTTCATATGCTAGGCTCTGCTGCACCAAACGTCGACCATTAACTTTTGCTAAAAAAAAACCAAGCACTTTTTTTGCTTCTTGACACTGAACCGTCTGTAAATGATCAAATCCTCTGAGCGAGCATTATCTTGAATTAATTGCTGAATTTCCACCTCTGTGGCACCTGCTGGCCAGTCTCTGCATTCCCGGCTCAGCGTGATTATAACTCTGACTGCTCAGGTGGCACTTTGACCCACTCCTCGCCTAATGTTCTCAAGGATGCAAACCTGTCTGATTGTGTCTTCTGTTTGAGCCATCCATGACCTCCCTCTTATCAGCCGCTGACCCTTAACTGCACCCAAAGCTTCATGCAGAGGGTGGTCTGTGTCTGCAGCTACCCTGAGATATGACTTCGCCTGCAGCACCTTGTGCCTACCCGCAACAGTTGGCAAACCAATTACGTATCGCATACACACCGCTGGGGTGCCTCTGGTGCAACCCAGAATGACCCGCATAGCCGCATTCTGTATGCGCTCTAGTTTGTCCATCTGACTCTTTGAGACAGTAAGCAGTCCCAAGCCATAATCCACCACTGACTGGATCAGGTGCTGATATAGTGTGAAAAGCATTCTCTGCTCTATGTCAGTTGCAGCCATGGTCTTAATGCACTAAGTCCTTTTTGGCATCTCGTCACAACACTCTCCACATGGTCCTTAAATGACAGGCTCCTATCAAATGTAATTCCCAGATACTTCAGTTTGCTCTCTCTGTTGACGTCTCTATCATCTATCGTGAGACTTGGGACATCAGTTTTAACGATTCTGTTGTCCAGAGAACACCACAAAACAGACGCCTTTTCCGGGTAGATGACAGCCTTCATTTCTGTACACCACTCAGTCACTTTGTCTACTGTCGCTTGTAGCTACCAGGCTGTCTGCTCCCTCTCTTCCCCCTGCCTATATGCAAGTATATCATCCGCAAAAGTCAGTATCCTTCCAACTCCTGGCTTGCAATCTTGCTCGTATACATGTTGAAGAGCACAGGCGAGATGGCGGATCCCTGTGGCAGTCCTGGGGAAGTGCATGGTTCAGAGGTCCAGTCGGAGAGTAACCCGACGTGAATACAGGACAGCTGCAACCCAATTCACCAGCCATGGATTGACCTCCTCCTCCCTCAGTGCAGTCATTAAGATGTTGTATCTCACTCGAGATCCAATCCTACCGCCATAGTTTCCTGTCTGTTCTGGAACCCTTCATAGATGTCAAAAGCAAAAGTGGCCGCATTTGCCCAAGTGTCCTTTCCTGGCCTGTAACTTCCCAGACCTCTTGGGAGAAGCTTCCCCTTTTCCAAAAATTATTGTAACTTTACAGCAACTGTCTTCTCCAAGACCTTTCCAAATTTGTTTTGTAAGGTGATGATTCTAAAGCCACTAAGCTTAGAATGATCTTTAAAAGGTTTTGGTAGTGGGATTAGATAGCTGTGCACCCAGTCTTGCAGTACTGATGCTGTCTTAATACTCTGGTTAAAACAGTCGGCTCTATCCGCCTTGTCTACATCGCTCAAAGCCTTCATGTGACCATACCTGACACCATCAGGCCCTGGTGCAGTGTCTTTTGCTTTTTTCAAAATTTGTTTGATATCTTCCACTTGTATAATGTCTTCATAATGCATATTCTTCAAGGTGCCAGCTAACTCCTTTCTAACTGCATCTCTGATGTCTACATCATTATGATCTGTCTGAGCTATAAACCTATGGAGAAAAGCCTCCCCTTTCTCCTTGTCTGTTGTCACACGCACACCATCGTCTCTAGAAATTGTTCCGACTGTCATAGGCCGATCTTTTCTTTGCAACTGCCTTTGCAGTTTCCAGAATTTCCCCAATGTTTTATTGCCTCCCATGTCATTCACAAAAGTTTCCCACTTTGCTCTTTTGGCCTCTGCAGCACAGCGCTTGAAAACCTCCACCTTATCTTTTTTCACTTGTTCCGCCATCTCCACTTCCTCTCGTGAGCTTGAGGGTGTCTGTCGTACTTTCTTTAGCTGCTTCACTGCGGCTCTCTTTGCCTTCCATGCCTGTTCTACTTCTGGAGTCCACCATGGGGGCTGTAGAAAATTAGTTCTGGCAGTTCTTTTGCATGCTCCCTGTCTGAGGCGTCCAAGTAGGTTGTTAATTCACTTATACTGGAAGGTCTTGCGTGCTCTCCCAAACTTAACCTTACTGTGTTTAGAGATCAAGACTGAACATGGTAGGTGATCACTCCCATGGTCATTCAGGACAGTCCATTTAACATCTTAAACCAACGACTGAAATACAAATGTCAAGTCAATGGCTGTGTCTGCATCTTCAGGCCTCATTGCCATTCTAGTCGGCTTCCCATCATTGATGCAGACCATATCAGAGTCAACCATGGCCTCTGCAAGAGCAATTCCCTGTCGGTTTTCTCCACTGCTGTCCCATTCTCTGTTCCTGGCGTTGAAATCCCCACATATGAGTAACCTATCACCTGGTAACTCCTCCAGTTCCTTGAGCCAGCTCCATTGTTCACTTCTGACAAAACAGTCTACCGTGGCATATATATTTATGAGGTTCCAACTTAGGCCACCAATTTCCACCTGTATCCCTTGAACCTCTCGTCCACTGTGGTTCCGCTGGCTCAAGTCAAGCACCACATGCTTCACTCCCTCCTTTACCACTAGACCTTGTCCATGCCTTTCCTGTCCAACAGGGTGTATATAACTAACTTGGCACAGGAATAGGGCAGTTATGGGGTGACGCATTTGCTATTAAGTTGTAACTGCAGTTACTTAATTGGACTGTGAAGAGTTGACAGCATCAAACGGATGAGCAGCTAGAACTTTCTGCTTGAGTTAACAGCCAGTTTTTATTTTCATTATCATGATGTGCCATTATTTGTCACTGTAGTAAAAAAAAAGGACTTTTTTCACTCCACTCATGCATCGTGCAGATTATCGTAGCCTCATATTTTAATACATCAATCGGCACGATGGCTGATGTGGTCATCATCGTATCAGTCACCTTTACTTTCCAGGACATTACCCTGTGCTTTCACTAGGAAAAAAAAAACTAATTAGAAATGTGTAATTTTGTTTTAACTTGAAACCCAAATAATTTGAAATACATGTTTTGTTGATACTTTAAAAGCAGTTGCCTTGCCACAGTATTTGTCTTTCTTTGGCAGTCAGAATTACTGAGTAGGAAGCCTGATGTTACTTTTCTGGGGTCTGTTTTTACATCTGAATTCTTGTCAGTAAATCTGGTTTGTGTTTTGATTCAAATATATAGTCTAGAATCGTTACTATAACCCCCCCCCCCCCTTTTTTTTTTTCCAAATGTGGGTTCTGGGGCCCAATTGTGGGGAAAACAAGAATAGACCCACTGCCACCCCAAAAGCATGTCGTAGGAATCGACTAACTGGGGAGCTTCTTTTGAAGTCGGAGTGCATCTGCCTGAGAGACAAGGAACCAGCAGTCTGCATTCAATTTAATCAGAACTGTAAAACTGATGCACATGCAACACTTAGGATCTGGAGCAGGACTGCAGTCCAGAAGTGGACGAACAACCAGAACCTTACGCCAGAGTGTACAGCTGGTGAACGCGAAGAAGAAGCAGAAGTTACTATACCATGAACATTTGTTATTGTAATGACTGCACATTTTTCTTTTTGGTACAGATGCTACTCATGTATCTTAAAATCATCTTCTGTTGCTGAATTGTCTTACTTGAATTATGGCCGGCGAACCTGTGGACTATGGTGGGTAAAGTTTTAATAGTTCAAAATAATTACTCATCATCACTTTGTGCTATTTCCCATAATTTGATCTACAGAACTAAATTATCATTAATATATTTGTATCCACATGTCTGCTCCATCTAATCAGTTTTTTTTTTTAAATTCTGTGCTTGCTCTTAAAGGGGTAGTTGGCACATTCTGTTGTGGTTTACAGCTAGACTGCGCCTTTCGGCCCAGCACATCTAATGTCACTAAACTCCTAATTAGTTGCCTTTTAAGCCATGCTTGATAATGGGCAGCGAGTCTCTTTTCCCCCCACAAAGTGGAGCCCCAGAACCCACAGGAATTTTTTTAGTTTGAATTACTTTTATGTGTCTGAATCTAACTACATTAAATAAACATGTTGATTAAGCTGACTTATTTGCATTTGTGTGTGAATATTGTTAGGATAATATGCAGAATTTATTGCAATTTATTGCATGGCAATTTCACTGTATCTCATCATGGGCATCCTACAGTATTCTACTGCTGCTACTGTAGTATGCACCTGACCAGATGCAGCAAAGTATGCCAGACAGTATATTGTGTTATTGAGACTTTCATAGAATGTGCCTGTGTATTTTTTCTGTGGGTGAAATGTACAGTAGGGAAACATCGGTTTCATTCAGACAGTAGATTGTTTTGATGTAATGATTTCAGGCACGTGAAAGTTTGGGCTTTTGTGTTACATACAGTGAGAATCGCTGTGCTGGTTTTACAGAACTCATTTAAGACCCCTGTCATATAACCTTATGAAACAGACAAATAGCTATCTTGGGCGTAAAATGAACTGGCAGGGAATCTCAGAGTTGGTGGCTTATAGAGATGCAGTGACCAGAAACCAAAGATAGGAATATAAAAACCTATAATACTCATCTGCTCACTTTCTCGTGCAAATGTCTGTAAAAAGAAGGCTCTACCCATTTGGCAAATGGCACATAAAATCCACTAGATATGAAACCTGTTAAATGAAAAATCTATTTAATGTTCATAAAAGAGAATCCTGCTGAATAACAAATAGATTTTGTAATGTCCACAACCATTTGCCTTTGACTCGATGGAGTATCGGGGCCATGAGGGAAAACCTTCCCTCGTGTGTGTTTCTCAGACTGAAAGGAAAAGTCTTGGCTGTCCTCTTTGTGCCACATTTAATATGCCCAAAGCATGTATGACATGAGGTAAAGTGTCTGGGACTAGCTGCTCACAAAGCCATTAGGAAAATCTAATGAGGGGTTAAACCACTCATTTTGTGGAGGTCATCACATTCCTAGGTCTGCTGACTATTGTTAACTGATGAATAGGAAACTCAGTTTATGGATGTCTTCTTATTCACATTTACCGGCTGTAAACTCCGGTAGGAAGTTCTGGTTGTTTGTCCACTTCTTGACTCTGATAATATTCCAGAAATTGTGTTGCGTGCACACCCACTTTAAAGGTCTGACACATTTGCATGCAGACTGTTGGTTTCTTGCCTTTCAGGCAGATGAATTCAGATTTTGAAGAAAGCTTCCACTTAGTCGACTCTTATGACATGACATGTTTTTGGGTAGATAGTATATGGAAGTCTTCTTCTTCTTTGCGTTCACCAGCTGTAGACTCTGGCGGAAAGTACTGGTTGTTCATCCACTTTTGGACTGCACTCCTGTCTAAAACCTGTTGCAAACCTGGTTCCTTGCCTCTCAGGCAGATGCACTCCGACTTCAAAGGAAGCTCCCAGTTAGTCGACTCTTACAACATGCTTTTGGGTAGGCAGTGGGTTT
Source organism: Candidula unifasciata (assembly GCA_905116865.2). Classification (NCBI taxonomy): domain Eukaryota; kingdom Metazoa; phylum Mollusca; class Gastropoda; order Stylommatophora; family Geomitridae; genus Candidula; species Candidula unifasciata. The sequence continues at coordinate 607,651 of CAJHNH020000657.1, forward strand.
ATTCTTGTTTTCCCTATAATAGGGCCCCAGAACCCACACAGGGATATATGGAAATGAGATTAAACAGGATGGGATTATTCCTCTGAGCATATTACAAGAGCATCATAAACTGTGTATGGAATTTAGCTTGAGGGGTGCCAGTTATTGCTCATGTTCTGTCAGGCTCTTCATTTCGGAGAATAATAACTGATGTTTTTTTAATTTAAGTGTGCTTTTTTAATTTCTTGAAGAATTCTTTTAAGTCTGACATTTTAAACAGGGAATTCCCTTGTTTATGGTCCTTTCCCCCATGGTTTCCTTTGCAGGTGTGTGTTTATGTATAATTATCAAGTGCCTTAATGGCTAGCATGGGCAGTCATGCCTCTCAACCTGCAGACTCCAGCAGCATGTATCACTTCATGTGCTGACACCCCTCCATGCTATGACAAAAGACTATCAAGAATTTTCTTGCATTGTCTTGTCTATCTTTCTTTCCATAAATCTTTCCAGTGGTCACAGCAGGTTCCAGTATCCTTTTTTCTCTCATAAAAGTGATTTCGGTCACAGGTATGAGGATAAAGTTGAGATTTTCAGGGGTGTTTAAGAAGATTCTCCTGCCTCACCTCAAGCGCCAGTAGACTGTGCTGGTTTTATGGACCCCGGTGCAAGACTCCTGCCACACGTCTTCATTGTACACCAAAGGCCTAAACTGAGTTGACAGTGGACCTTGGAGCTAGCAAGAGAGACACAGTGTCTATAAACCCACCCCTACTGCCTGGGTGATAACATTCACCAGAACTTTGTTTGGAACTTGAGTGAATCTGTTGCTGAGTATCCTACTAAATGATCAACTTTGCTTCAAATGTTTGTCGAATGAGAGTCCTACTATATGACAGACCTTGGTTCACACATCTTAAACCGCAATGTACTGAATGGCTACTTAGATTCAAATGTTCGTGCATCAGGTGTCCTGCTATATGAAGGCAACGGTTCAGATGTCTTCGCTAAAAGATACCACTAGTATCTGAACTCTTTGCTGGCTGCTGAAGATGGGGATGGAGCGCTTATGGGAATGCCCCGAGTGCTGTAGTGTCTGTTCTTGAATCAATCAATCAATCAATCAACATTTTAAGTCTGCCACCAATGATCACTGTCATTGTTAAAACCATATGGGGAGTTGGAATCCATCTGGAAACTTTTCCTGCCCTGCTGCAAGCCATTCCAGGATAAGAGAAAAGAGAAACAAATTTCTGAAGGTGCTGGGTGTGTCGGCAGAAAGACACAAATATCCCAACTATGCTGTAAACAGGCACAACACATTATATATAACCCGGATGAATGGTGAAAAAATAATATGGCCTCCTTTGCCATCCTTCTGATGTGTGTAATAGGTTGTTGTTAGGCCGCCATGTCTTTCAAATTTTCTGGGTACTCATCATATATACACACACACATTATGTTATGTGTAAGAGAACAGCTTCTGTGTTAATGGAATCATCATACTGATACATTTAAATTCACAAGGATTCAGCGGTGAAGCACCACCTGCAGTGGTGCCCCAGGAGCAGTGCTCATCCTGGTTAGGACCTGTCGGTACCTCTCGGCATCACCCTAGAAATGTATTCCCTACTGGGTGCCAATATGGATAGGATCAGAGCTTTGAAGTCTGAGCACATCTTTAGTTTGCACACACATAGACCAGATTTGTAAAATGGATGTGCACACAACGCATAAATCCTGAAACAAGACAAAGTCCAGACATTGATGAACTGGAGTTCAAAGCCTGTAAACACAGAAGAAGAAGAAGAATGCCACACGACATTGAGACCTATTCTTATGAAAGTGCTATGTTATATGGCTTACAATAACAAGTTATTAATGAGCAACCTGGATGAAATTAGAGCTGATCTTTTTCAGGCATTGAAGCCACAGATCTGGCAAGCTTGTTGTGCAGATTTGAGCAAGGTCTGTAAATGATTCTCTTTTGCTTGTCTGTTCACAGAATATGTGTTTTTACATGTTCTTTTAAGACTCACAAGGAAATTATGATTAGCACAGGATTCTGTGTAGTGCAGTGGCTAGATGCTTGCCTGTATCGAAGGGAATTTTCATAATTGGCTGGGATTCTCATGTTGACACAGCCTAAAAGTGGTACCAGAGAATGTCTTAAGGAGTGGGATATAAAATCAAATGGTGTGATGTTGACCACATCGCTCAGGATACAGAGATACTGAAACACTTGTGATGCACCAAGACCACAGCTCATACTGGTCAAGACCTATCTACACCTCTCTGTGGTCATCCCAACCGAGGGCCTGGCCAGCTTCCTTTGAAGTTGAAGTGCGTCTGCCTGAGAGGCAAGGAGCCAACAGTATGCACAAAAGTAGGCAAGATTTGGAAAATTGATGTATCTAGGAGCAGAAGTGAACAAACAACCAGGACTTTCCGCTGCAGTTTACAGCCTGTGAATATGAAAAAGTGCAGATCACCAATCAAGTGCTAATTGTTATTCAATATGGGGCTGGCATCATGTGCCTGATCGGCCAGGGGCATAGAAGAGTCTTACTATTTTCCAATAATTTCAAATGTGGTTTGCCTGTTTGTTGTCGGGAGCCGTAAGGAAAATAAGGAATAGCAATACTGCACCCTGCTGAGTCTGTTGTTGGCTAAAATAATAGTTAACTGTCTGTCCTTTTCAGGACCTTGCAAACCTCAGCTTTTGTTGGCTTTTTTGGTTTTCCTTGGCAGTTTTCTGTTCAGTAGTTTGCCACCTAAATAATCAATGCTCCATATCCTTGTCAAAACAATCTGCTGCCAAAAATGCCTAGGCTGGAATAGAACTGGGTATTTGAGGGTTACGAAGTGCACTTGTCATGCGTGAGCCACAGATGCTGATATGTTGGCTAGCTCATCAAATAAATAGTTTTATCCTCAACATACAACCATGAACAAGTCTTAAAGCACGTGACAAGGTGGTTGAAGGCATATGGTATTTTGATCGATAAAGAGAAGAAAAAAGGAAGCTACCTAGCAGCTGTAACCCAAGTAAACCTTTCACAGATGTGTGCTAATGCCAAACTGCATACTTAACTTTGAAAAGCCAATGAAGAATGAGAAAATTACCATCTTAGCTTGTTCAAAATGTTTACCAACGGGGAACTTGAGAAGAAATTGTCACAGGCAGCTAAAATACAAACTATGGCAGTAAAATGAACACGTTTTACTGAATATGAAAAATGGTCAGGATATTTTCAGTCGTCGCTGCTTAGCCCTTTCTATCTGTGGCTGTGAGATAATGATGATGAATTAAAATCTCTGCTTTTGGGACAAGACCATGAGCACCTGGTCTCCGCCAGTGATAACTTTCAAGGGTAGGTATGCCAATTGTTGCATATTGGCAAGTAAAAAGTTTAATCTTTTTTTTTTTAAACTTCGTGGTACATCAGAAATGCTAGATGCTAGTCTCATTTTTGCATAGACCAGTTGACGCTCAGTTCGCACTTCAGCATTGTGCTGGCCTCCTTTACTTTCTAGGATATAACCTGATACCCGTTTCTGGGGTGACCTGGGAGAAGTCAGCTTTGAACAAATCTGTCTGGATGGAGAATCAAACTCCAAACTTTTGGGTTGACATGCTATGTTCTGTCACTACACTACCACTGCTCCCATGCTGGCATGTAAGTCAATATTACCACAACAGAAAGAATATAATCTGAAACGACCTACAAACTGGCAATTAAAAGCTCAGGCAGGCATTACAACAAAGTTGAACCCAAAGAGATCCACATCAAAAGACTTCCAGACCATAAACTATGGCTTATGATTAGGAAGTAGATTAACAAGAAGACAAGAATGACTATACCACTGCATCTCCATATTAATCATGGCACAAGGATACATGTCACACTATGACCAAGAAGGTCAGAAGACAAATATTTTGACAACTAATTCATGACATTACTCACCCTGATGATGTGATTATCTACTCTTATGACTCTGTGTTGAGGGACAGGAGTTTATGGAGGCTCATGGCAGAAGCGAACAGACCATGTAGTGTAACTAAGCCTGGCATATGACTAACAAAGTATGTTGAGAAAGGGGGAGTCGAGTAGGCTTCATGCTAAGTGACAAGCATTGCTTAAGAGGTCCCATGTAGTTAGCATCTTTTGGATATTTTTCTCCATGGCAGTATGTATGTAGGGAACTGAACAGGCAGATAGAGATTGGCTCTGCGCCGCTCTGGGAAATTTATGCATAACAAGAAAGATGTTGCGTAGGCCCTTTAGGGGTGTGTGAACAGTGCAGAGCCACAAACAGATCATCATGGTCTGAAGAGAATGGTGCAGAGAGGAATGACCAGGGAATCTGGTTGATGCTCAACACTTAGAGAAAAGGCAAGATGGACATACAGTCAGACTTTTACTGGTACAATCAGAACTTTTTGCTGGCTGCTGAAGCTGGGGTTGGAGCACTTATGGGAAAGGCAAGATAAACCTACAGTCAGACAGTTACTGGTACAATTAGACTTAAAACTTTTTTGCTGGCTGCTGAAGCTGGGGTCATAGCACTTATGAGAATGTATGTCCTGAATGCTGCGATGTCAGTTCTTATCTCATCTTAAGACAAACCTCCAAAAAATATGGGTGCGTTAGTGCAGGAGATTGGGACAGCTAGCCCCCCCCTCTTACAGCATAAGACAATCCCAATCAGCACAAAGAGACATCTTATTCAAAGCATATTTATTCCAACTCTGTGCTACCAGTGCCAGACATGGTCACTCACAACAAACCATAAAAGAAAATTAGTAACCATGGAAATGAGATGTCTGAGAAGGGCTGTAGGAGTGACCATAAGAGATAAGATCAGGAATGAGATCATAAGAGAAAAAGTCGGCACAGAACCAATTCTAAATTACATAAAAGACAGCAAGTGAAATATTTTGCCCACTTAGAGAGAATGCCTTGTGACACCATACCATACATGGAAAGAGAAGGTCGTAGAGCAAGAGGTAGACCAAGAACAAGATGGAAGGATAACATCAGGGAAGCTCTACAACAGCACGATGTGCCTATGGTTGAGGCGGCCAGAAGAGCCAGAAACAACCCTATATCTCCCTCGACACCCACAGCGGTAAAAGAAGAAGAAGAAGTGCAAGAGATTTTGTAGATACCATATTATCTCCTAGTGTTCTCCTTGTACTTTCAAGTGTTGAGAACTATAATCAGGTAGAGTATCTGATTGAGATTCCCAGAAAAATTGTTTGCATGGTTGGCCTCTCTTTATATTTCTACCTGGCCTATATATTCATTTCCTGCAGTTTAAATATAAATTTTCTTTTTTTCAGCGACAAATTCAGACAAAGATGTAAATTATGTAAACAATTGTATACAAGAGAAGAGACAGGTAAAATACAGGTCAGTATCATTACAGCTCTACTTTTTCTCGCCAAGAAGCTGGCGTTGGGCCCAATTCCCCGTAAATGTCACGTTTCTGTCCATCATGGCCTGTTTAAAAGATGTATTGGTAATGTAATAGACTGAGTTTGTGCATACATTAACTTTTAGGGGATCAGATATTATTAAATTTACTAACAATAGCATTTATTTTGTTTGTTTTTGAGGGGGGGGGGGGGGGTGCTAAATGATCTTTTTAAAGCCAAGATGTCATATTTTCTCATAAGCCTGATTTGAGTTCTCGGGGCGGAAGGTTGAAGCTACACTAGAGCAGTACTTAGAATGTGATGCCTGAAGCCCTATCAAAGCGGGAACTTCAAAGTTTACAAGAATCTTATTGTTCTGCATTCCTCTTTTAATCAGCAGTTTCCAGAATATGTTGTGGTTCACAGCTAGGCTGCAGTATTCTTACTTCAGCAAATCCTTAGTCACCCTTCGTGACGTACTTAATATAGGGCAGTGGGTCTGTTCCTTTTCCTCCCTGTGAAATAGATACCCAAACAAAAATGTCAAGTTGGTGGACAGTCAGTCTATAACAATAGCTGGCAAGCACCATCTACACAGTACACATTAACTCTTTCAGTACCAACATCTTTCACGGGAGATAAACAAGTGAATAATTAATCACAAAGGAAAAAGTCAGGAATGCTCTACTTTCAGCGTGATTCACATATAATAGGAAGCATTACAACAAAGCTGAATACAAAAAGATCAACATTGAAAGACTTCCAGACCATAAATTGTGGCTTCTTATTAGATGGGAAATTAAAAAGAAGACGAAAATAACTACTGCTCCGTCTCTATTATTCTTGCCATATGGACATTTGCTACACTATGACATACCTGAAGCAAGTCAGAAGCCGGCCTGTGAGTGTCGATCAATGCATTGTCTGTTTGTTTGTTGTGTATGCTTTCAGCGTGGCAGTATAACAGTTGCGGGGGAGGTGGGCTGGATTTCTTTAGTATGTGCTGACCAAATGTTTAAATTAATAGAGCACATTATGCAATAGAGGAATATCAAGACTAAAATTCATATCGCATATGTTACCTGGTACCAAAAGAGTTTAGTTATTGAAGAGTCATTTACTTTTTTACTTTATTTAAAGGAAAACAAAAAGAAGACAGGATAAGTTTATTGATTATCAGCTACACAAATATGTCAAGCCTTAACAGTCATTATTTTTGCACTGTGTGATCTATTTATATCTATATATTTCTTCAATAGCATGTTTTTAAAAACTGATTTGTTTTCCTTATTTTTATGTGTCTCTCTCTGAATTTGTTGAATATTTTTATTTTTAAGGTTAATCGCATCCATGATTTATTTTTACTCACTACTGCATTGATGTAATAATATCACATATTTATAAATTGCAAAGAGTAGACTGCATAGCCACTTATTAGCAAAAACACAGAAACAACTTATTTACCGCTGAAGAGACCCTCTTTACCTGTAGTGGAATTCTGGAGAAAGGCTAAATGCACACTGAAATCAAACACACAGGTGGAAGCAGTGAGCACAACTGGATGTAATGCACTTTGCTGGGAAGATATCAGAAAATGTGTAATGTGGAACATTCATATGAGAGGAGCAGCTGGACATATGATTAGAATGTGGGGTTCTCATTCTAGGAGGCACAGTTTTTAAACCTCAGTAAGGTGATAATTTGAATCCGTGAGGGGCAGAAATAAACATCTGGACCTGCACACTTTGTGGTGGCTGCACTACATTAATAGCCTTACATTCTTAGGGTCAAGATCCACTGTCTTACACTGACCCTAAAAGTGACAATTATTTGGGACCAAATATACATCCATTTTCTATAACATCAAACAAATTTATTTTTTTTATTCAATTTTAAAAACAGAGGCAAGATCATCCAGTTATCAAGAAATAAATCAGGTAAAATCATCATCATGTGTCCTGCAGACAGCATAGGTGTTCTTGGGTCATATTAGACTAATCAGCCACCCTTGTACTCATAATCATTGATCATTAAATTACTACTTAGGATGAAAGTGGTCTTCATCGCTCATGATGGACAAACAACAACATTGTCTCCACAGATCACAATCCTTAGTGCTGGGTATCTGTGTATTAATATTCTCCGAACCAAATCTCGGACCATAAAACTATCAGTATGCCCGGCCTTGTTCACCATTAATCTTTCTAGCTGCATCGATGTTCTCCAAAACCTTTTATCTCATCACATGCCAAAAAAAAAACAGTTTATCTCTTACAGTTACTTGTAATTTTTCTCCTCTGAATTGAAATTTCCAGACAGTCATCATTCACTCTATCTGTTTAACTCTTTGGGTGCCAAAAATTACATTATGCAATGATGTTTAATTAATTTCACAGTCCTCTGGTGTTGAAAGTGTTTAGTTATTTGCAACATTTATTTTAGAAACTCCATATCCATTTTTTAAGACCAGTCGTTTTATATGGCCCTGAAACTTAAAGCAGAGCTAGAAGAGCCTTATCTTTAATTTAACAAAACAGATTTTTATGCTGAATCTTTAAACCCATCAAAGATGCAAATAGTGGAGAGTGAGAGTCAACGGTGAAATTTATAATCTGTTTAAATCACCACTGATCACTGGCATCATGAGAGCTAATAGACTGAAATAGCTGGGGCATATTGAGAGAATATCAAATGACAGAGATGTAAAAACTGTACACAAGGAAGCTGAATGGTCTAGTGAAATAGCTAAAAATCTGTGAGGTATACATTACCAACCTAGATCTGATTCAGATCATCTGTGTTTACAATGCTGATTCGTGACTTGATATCTTCATTGTCCGTCCCATTGAATCATTGTTTTGTGACTGTTTATAGCATAGCTGCGATATTTATGCCCTCTTGCTGATAAATGCAGTTTCTTCTGTGTTAGCCTTTGCAGACTTGATCATAGACTATATGGGTTGAGAGGACAGTTGAGACCAACTTAACTCTGAAAAATGCAGGCCCTTTTCAAAGTTTAAATGACCTTTGCAAAATGTTGACTTTTCTCGTTACACACTGGAAAGTCATCCAGTTCCTTGCCAACCTTCCCACCTCATGAACTCCTTTGCCTAGTGCCTGGATATTCTGTAACTACTGCCATGCTGGCCAACCCCCGCATTTCTTCGCTGAACTACCCCTGCCACTAGTGTTCTCTTCAGACCATTACAACACTTAATATGGTCAAAGTATTTCAGTTCAAGAGAGGTTATACTGTCCGTGAGCTAGCTTCTTCAAATAAAAAAAATATCATTTTTCCTTTTCCTAATACTCATAATATACCTTCTTCCTTTCCTTTTTTAGTGTTCACTGGCTGAAAAATAGTTGTTTAGTACACTTCTAGACTTGTTCCAGAGCCAGAGTTTTGCATGCACATTCATTTTACAGTTCTGGCTTGTTTATATGCAAACTGTTGGTTCCTCACCCACAAGTTCGAAGGAAACACTCCTAATTAGTCGACTTTTGCAACATGCTTGTTAGGGCCAATGGATCTCCCCCTCCTGGTGGGACCCCTGAGCCCACACAGGGAAAGAATATTCCGAGAATCTTTCTGTAACATTGAAGTTGAAAAGTCCAGATATTTTAACGCAATTGGAATGATGAAATAGTATGTAAAAAAAAAAAGAACGTTGGTGAGAGAGGGCAGAGGTGCTGGATTTGATTTCATCCATGGTCTCAAAGGATAATGTGATGAATTGACCAAACAACCAGCAGTAAGACAATATCATGATATAATCAGTTATATTAATTTGTATTTATGCAGTCATACATACATACATTGTTTAAAATGTCTTGTGTCTTACAGATAACAGATTTACGTCTGAACGTAGCATCTTACGAGCCAAGAGAAAAATCATCAATGACACCCCATTGCCATATTCAACAGCAAAATGTACATCCTCAACTTACTTTGAACCTCCTTGCCACCTTGTTGAGTCTCCTTCAGCACCAGTTCTTGTCAAATCTGAAATCACAACCGAGCCTTCAGTAACACTAAAGGAGATGTCAAGCATCTTTATAGGCAAGGCAGCTGAGTCCAGAAATATGCCGGTGTCAGGACACAGTGACATTAGCTCCATCGCAGACACTTTAGACAGTTTCTTAGCACAAAGCCAGTTTATGTTTCAGGACGTAGTCTCACTGCCAGATTTTTCGTCAAACGGAGATATGCTGGACACTTTTTCAAGCCCTATAAAAAATGAATTTACAGACGAATTCTTAGAGATATTTGCATCGGATGACTTGTCTACAAATAACACTTTATATTCAGCTGTTGCTATGTCAGACATGAATGATTCTCATTCGAACTGCAGTTCATTATCTTCCTTGCTGCACCAAAACAGTATATTTTCAGGCAGTAGTAACGACGGAGAAATCTGTTTAAACGATATGGTCGATATCAAAAATGGTATCTCTGACATAATCTTGGAGTCTTCCTTCAGTAATCTACAATGTGATCAGCCTTCATTAGAACATGTGGTGACAAGTGATTCTCAGCTGTGGGAGATCTTCATGGGTTTAGATCACAGTTATTGTTCAAGACCGTTGCCAGAAGCTGATTGTACAAAGGATGCTTCAGGATGTTTAGCTGTCTTCGGAGACTATCCGGAAAATTCATGCTACGACCAAACGCTGTTGGAGTGCGTCACCAATGTGTTAGATGACTCATGTTCTGTGCCTGGCTTAGCAAATGCAGAGATGTTTTCTATAGAAGAAGAAGAAATAGTTATTGATGCTAAAGAAGAGGAAATCATTATTGATGCCAAAGAAGAGGAAATCAATATTGATGCTGAAGAAAAGAACATTTTTTTTGATACTAAAGAAGAGGAAATTATTTTTGGTGCTAAAGAAGAGAAAATCATTTTTGGTGCTAAAGAAGAGGAAATCATTTTTGGTGCTAAAGAAGAGAAAATCGTTATTGATACTGACAGTAATGGTATGTACTGCAATCCTTCAGGTCAGTTACCAGGTTGTGAATCATTTGATAAACATTTGAGCAGTCTTGAAGATGTTCAAACAGCCGAAGAGAATATCCCAGTAAAGCTGAACAATTCAGTGAATAGTAGTGTTGATAATATGGAATTAAACACTGATCCTTCGAGTGAGGACGCAGAGGTCTTTTTTGACAAGATTCCAGCTTATTACACAGCACTGTCTATATCTTCAAAACCACTGACAACTTCTGTGTTTGCCAGTTCCACAAAAAACATAGGTAGTACTGATCATTTGGACATGTGGGATTCTAAGGAGAAATGTGATGACAGACATTATGACAAAGTGCCTCCTATTCGACGTTGCTTCGCAAACACAGTAAAGGAAGTTGAAATAAAACCTGGTAGCTCAGACAATGTTAATGTTGCTACCGCTCCTGAGCCTGAAAAGGATGTTCTTCCAAACTCTTCAGCACAGAAAACTGTGATCGTACCATTGACTGTTGAGAATGTAGCAGCCACAGCTGACTTGAAGCACCCTAAGAGGTCACATTCCCCATATACTAAAACTGCGAGCCGCTGCTCCAGATCTCCAGTAAAGCGCTCTCCATCCACTTCAAGATTTTCTAGACACTCAGCATCAAGTTCATCGGACTGCTCGACTTGCTCCTCGTGCTCTCGGTGCTCAACATGCTCACTCTCAAGGTCATGCAGCTCAAGTGGCAGTGAAAGGGACTCTTCATTATGTTCGGATTACAGAAGAAGGTATTTTTTTTATATATTGGAACTTTTTTTTGTCCTGGTAAATTGCCCTCCATTACTTGATTAATCATTACATTGTGTGCATTACCTATGACACTTTCCAGAATTATCTAGGAAGGAAAGGTGGCAGGATTGGGAACTAGCCAGCCACATCATATGTCACGGCCTAGAATATGTGAAGGCTATGTCATATCCCGGTATAGCCTCAGCAGACAGCGAAACATCATGAAGCATCCTCATATCCCAACTGCAGTGTCTGCTATGGCAGGCATGTCAAACCTACGGTCCCCTGAGTGCCATATGAGTCAAATTATGTTGTCACAAGGGCCACACACTACAAGTAATTAAAGTATTTTAATTTTAAAAAATTTGCAATGTACGGCAGTAGATGGTTGGAGAGGAGCAGGAAGACTACTCCTTTGAAGGAGAGTCCCATTCCATAATATCCTAAGGTAGTTAAGTTGTGTAGGTATTTCACTTATTCTTTTTCTTGTTTGTATCCTGGGAAGTGGTTCAGTTGCTGGTTCGCTGGCTAACAATAATTTATCTACTTCATCTAACACTTAAGACATTTGATTCGTTAACATAGTCACCTCTTTTGCCAGATCTGCAGTCTTTAGCATCACTTTGTTCTTTAAGATAGTACATATAAAAAATTTAGCCATGTTATACTGCTCGGTGAGATCGGAAATACAACCACCATTCTCATGTTTAGTGATTATTTATTTCTCTGTTTCTACTGTAATGCACTAAGGCTTCTGTCACTAACATTTTTCACTTTCTTGGGAGCCGTAATGAGGGTTAATTTAATGAAAACAATTTATCAAGAACAATGTAATGACAAGCAATGTTCATAGCAGTAAGTAAGTAAATCTAACTCCACCAGGACATCACACGAAGTGCCACCATGCAAATGAGGATCACCTGTGGAGAGGTCCTGGAAACCACGATGAACCGTTAGGCTATATTGCGGCCCCTGGCAACAGCCAGAGTGGGGCTTCGAAACAACGAAAAAATGCATCCCACAAGGGGATGACGGTTCAACAAATGTTCACAGCACACAAACCTGAATACAACTGATGCTGTTCGTTAGCTATAAAGCGTTGTTCCAAATTCATAATTGTGCATTCGTGAGCCACGGCATTGTTAGTGGTTCGTGTAAAAATTTGTTCAGACATTGTGTTCATGGGCTGATTTGTTCGTGACTGTAGGCATTCGTGACAGAGTGTGACACAGGTTGACTGCTTTGGTATTATTTTTTTTTTCAACTTTTTATGTCTGTTGTTAAAATAGTTGATCTGTTCTGCCACTGAATTTACTTCAACCCCTCTTGCTTTATATTTCTAGTTGTAATGTACCTTCTTCTTCTTCTTCACTTCCTCTTTTACCGCTGTGGGTGTCGAGGGAGATATAAGGTTCTGTTTCTAGCTCTTCTGGCTGCCTCGACCTCGACCACATCGTGCTGTTGTAGAGTTTCTCTGATGTTATCCTTCCATCTTGTTCTTGGTCTACCCCGTGCTCTACGTCCTTCTTCTCTTTCCATGTATGCTTTGTATGGTATGGTGTCACAAGGCATTCTCTCTAAGTGGGCAAACCATTTCACTTGCTGTCTTTGTATGTAATCCAGAATTGGTTCTGTGCCGACTTGTTCTCCTATGATCTCATTCCTGATCTTATCTCTTATAGTCACTCCTACAGCCCTTCTCAGACATCTCATTTCCGTGGTTACTTATTTTCTTTTATGGTTTGTTGTGAGTGACCATGTCTGGCACTGGTAGCACAGAGTTGGAATAAATATGCTTTGAATAAGATGTCTCTTTGTGCTGATTGGGATTGTCTTATGCTGTAAGAGGGGGGCTAGCTGTCCCATTACTTGGTTTGCTTTACTGCATCTAATTTATCCAATTTCCCATCTTCGGTAAATGTAGTTCCCAGATATTTAAACGGATGCGTGTTAAATGTCTTTGTATTCTATTGCTATGTTTAGATCTGTCTTCTTTTTTCCTATTGACATTACTTCTGTCTTTTCACTGTTGATTCTCATATTATTTGTTTTACATTCTTCATTCATGGATGTTAGATGTTGTTGCAATTTCATGGCTGTATCTGCTATCAAGGCCTGGTCATCTGCAAAGAGTAATTCGTTGATCTTACAAAGATCTTCATTCATGGGCTTGACATTCTTGCATATACTGTCGATGTATGTGTAATGTACCTTAAAGTACACAAATTCTGAGATAAAAAATGTTAGTTAGTATCTGGTACAAAAAATTGAATTTGCCTTATTTTCCCAGTATATCAGCACATGCTACTACCCTATACTGATGCTTAAGAAAAGAAGAAATTCTTTGCTATTTCCACTATGAAGATTGGCTTCAGTGTACCTCTGTTATCTTTAAGAATATTACATGGTGAGATTCCAGTTTCTTCCATGGTGTGACTCTCGTACCATTGTCTGAAAACCATGAGATGGCTTTTTTTTTAAAATGTCCACCTCGGGTAATTAACCCTGGTAGTAAAGGGTCATAAAATTGTTAACCACAGTCACTAACCTCTAAGCCATATAGCTACACACTGTGCTTTTGAAGAGGCTCATGTTTTATAGCAGCTGACAGTTTCTTGATTCATCAGTCATCTGTGATCTATTGTAGTACATTATTCCTCATGTGGGTTGCAAGGCAAAAGCAAGAATAGACCCACTGCCTCTCCAACAAGCATGTCGTATGAGTCAACTAATTGAGGGCTTCCTTCGAATTCAGAGTCTGGTTTATCTCTTCTTCTTCGCATTCACTGGCTGTAAACTCCGGCAGAAAGTTCTGGTTGTTGATCCACCTCTGGACTGTAGTCTTTTCCAAAACATCCATTTTACAGATTTAGCGTATTTTTATGCAGATTGTTGGTTTCTTGCATCTCAGGCAGATGCACTCGGACTTTAAAGGAAATCCCCAGTTATTTGACTCATATGACATGCTTGTTGGGGATACAGTGGGTCTGTTCTTGTTTTTCCCAGTTAGGTCCCAGAACCCACACGAATAACTGATTTATATTACCTAAAATTGCGCAGTTTAAAAAATAAAGTAAAAGTGTACACAACTTGATTCTAATTGTTGAATGACAGGGATTCTTCAGATCTGAACTAATGATATGTAGTACTGACCAGTGATACATCTTCCTTGTAAACAGATCGAGGTCACCAGTCTCCGGAAGTAGCAAGTTTTCAGCTCAAACCGTCAGATATGGCTCGACTTCCCGAGAAGGTCAACAGTCAAAATCTAAAGGCCCTAGTTCTGGTGAAGAGTCTGTATGGAGGTAATGATTTTGTAATAATTCATGTATATGTAGTAGAAGTTAGGCCTTCTCACACTTTAGGTCATGCTATAGGAGTTGTTACCAGTTTTTTTCTCCTCATCCTCTTCCCTTTCTATAAATATTTTTACATTTTGTTTTGGTATCCACTGATGCCAGATTCATACTGGTCAGTCAGAGACAGTGCTGCTGTTTCTGTTTGATTTTTGAAAGTAGACAAAGTTGATGATTAACTGCAACTGAAATTCCATACGGGTTCTTCAGGGATTATTTTGAGGGTGAAGACGTGGTCTACTCATGATTGTTTTAGTCTGAAGCCTGCTTGTTCTTTTCTTAGCCTTTCATCTATAGACTTTTTCAATCTCTTCAGTAACATGCTACAAAATATTTTTCCTGGCATTGAAAGCAGCTGGTGATACCATGCCAGACTCTTCGCTGGCTTCTGAAGATGGGGACGGAGCGCTTAGGGGAATACTCTGAGTGCTGTGATGTCAGTTCTTGAATCCAATCAAATCTCTTCCATTGTAAATGTCTCACATGAGGCACCTGGGGGGAGTCATCCAGATTGGGAACAGTGTCATGCTGTGGTCTATTTAATATTTCTTTGAACTGTTCTGCCCATCGCAGCTTTCGCTGATCTTCGCATAACAGTAGTTAACCTTGTTTGTCTTTAATGGGCATTACAGAAAATTAGGTATCTGGGCACATGGATAATATCAGATGGAAGATGAATAACTGAGATGAGAAACAATATGACAGGCAAAAACAGCATTTTATAAAATGAAGAACATCTTATGCAATATATCTTTGTCATTGAGGGTTAGAAAAAGAATTCTTCACTTGCTACATACATCTAGTTTTAACGTATGGCTGTGGTTTCGAAGAGGCGGGAGCCCGAGAACAACTTGTCACAGACATGTTGTGACCACTGGGAAAGATCTATTGAAGGAGGAATAGGGAAAGACAACTAGAGAAGATTCTTGACAGTCTTTTTGCATGGCATGGAGGTGTGTCAGCACACGAACTGATACATGCTGCAGGAGATCGCAGATTGTGGAGAGGCATGATCGCCCACACCAGTCAGCCAGGCACCTGATGATAATGATGATGATTTACCATAGGTGTGTGATTACATAGTTGTTTCATAATATGAACTATGGCTTTATTGTTTCCAGTTTTGGCAGCTGTTTAAACATTAGAGGCCAGGTTGTGAATAAATTTCTGTTTATGTGTTTATGCGCTTGATTTCACCTCTTTATCCAACATGGTGTATTTTCTGTTGGATTTGTACGAAGATGTATCTTGTGCTGGAGTCCTGGGTTCAAGCCCTTATGAAGGCTGGTAGTTTTTCACGTGGACTTCTAGTAATTTCCACTGGTCTCTGGATAGTGATATAGGACACCTGTGTGTATTGTTGCACACGTAACAAATTCCTTGGCAGTTGGAAATCGAAAAGAGTAGCCTAATAGCACTGCCGAGGCCAAATTTGGAGTTTAAAATCTACCCTAAGTATTTCAGGATCCTCACCGGTGCTACAGAGACTTGAGTTAGAAGTAGAACAGAGCACTTAGGGATTACTACCCATGTGCCATGATGTTGATCTGTTGTTCAAACTTCTTTCTTGTATCTCTATCCAGACATTACCGCTTAGCCACTTCTTCTTGTGCCAATTCTTCTTGTGTCTTTGCACATAACCTACTATGTTGGTTGCAGTGTTTTTCTTAAGGAGGTCTCAATTTTCTTCTGTATTATTTTTAATATTTACATTGCTCATTTTACTTTCTTTGTTTTTCTAGATATTCTTTAATCAGAGAGTGAGCACTAAAGAAGCACTGTAAGCTGTCATGCATGTAAACATCTTCTTTGCGTTCACTGGCTGTCAACTCTGGCGAAACGTTCAGGTTGTTCGTCCACTTCTGGACTCTAGTACGGTTCCAGAACCTGAGTGTTTTGTGCGCATCCATTTTATAAGTCTGACTCATTTGTATGCTAACTTGTTTCCATTGACTTCGAAGAAAGCTCCCAGTTAGTCAACCCTTATGGCATGCTTTTGGTTAAGCAGTGGGCCTCTTCTGGTTTCCCCGTTGTTCCCCAGCTCACATTGGGACATGCATGCAATAAGTCACCAAAGAAAGTTGGTGTGAAACCGGCTGTCCCATATCATTGTTTACTTAGAATAGGACTTGGAAGCTCATTGAAAGGGGTAATGAACACGAATACATGCCAGCATTTTAACCATGAAGCCTTTATCAGCAAACAAAGCAACACTGCAAAAAACTGCACCACCGATAAGTAATTTCCAGGCACCCATTTGTCGCTCATGACCATTTCAAGAACTGGCTAGGCCACCAAAGATAATGCACCTCATCACTCGTAACTATTTCAAGCAATGGCCATTCACCCAAGATAAGGCACCCATTCATCACTCATAACTGTTTCCAGCAATGGCTACCAAAGATGATATTTGTCCATACTTTTTTTCTACAGGAGATATATTTAGTATCTTGCATAACACTATACATTCTTTAATTAGTGATTTTCATCACAGAGTAGAAATAATAGCCTGCCGATCTTTCTAAGTGTTTGTTGTCTCCACTCTGTTTTATCTGAAGATCAAAGCGGCACAAATATAAAGCTAAACATGATTCGGCTATGGATATGAGAACATTGCAGAAAAGAAAACTCAAGGAAGAAGAGCAAACTAAAGCTATGGTATGTTGTTATTTTTTTCATGTTTGTTTCTGATGTATCTCTTTTCCTCTCAAATGAGTGTCTCAGTCTTGCCTCCTCATTTGGCGTCCCCTTTTATGTTGCTTCTCTTTGTTATACAGTTCATTTCCATTGTGATTGTGCACAACTATTTATTGCAGCACTCATTTTGCAAGAACAGCTGTTTTAGAAGTGTTTCATCTCAAAATCAAATGGCAAGATAAGATCCCAAATACTGTGGTTCTTGATAAGGCAAACCTGCCTAGCATCCCCACAATACTGAAGAATTGTCAGCTGCATTGGGCTGATCCCCTAACCCGCATGCCAGAATATTTTCTCTCAAAGACAGTATTTTATGGCGATCTCCAGCAAGGGAAAAGGTTCCAGTAGGAACAGAAAAAGTGCTATAAGGACACTCTGAAGACTGCTTTCAATTCTTTTGACATTAACACAGTGACGTGGGAGGCTGCTGCACAAGACCGTTTAAAAAAAATGACCTTGGCCATCAGGTCAACCCAGCCTTGAGTGGGTACCGGGTGCAGTCCCGGGAAGTAAAGGCGGCCGGTGTGATGCTGACCACATTACCCATCTTGTGTCGATTGGTTTATAAAAATATAGGTCCAGCCCAGTTTGCCCTATACACCTCCACGATGACATAGTTAAGCTGCCTTCCTTTTGCTATAAATGTTCTGTGGCATTGTTTCAGTCTCTGTGATTTAGTTTTTGAGTGCAGGTGTTTGTAGATATCTGGGAGCTGTCGCTAGAATTTCTTAAGTAACAGTGTCTTCTTCTGCCTTTCTAGCCTTCAATGGAACATAGGCTCTCAAAAAACTCATGCCAAGTCATTCTATATTTTGCTATCACATGCAGCTGTCCCCATGTCCTCCCCATCTTTCTAACTTTATTCTCCAGCTCCCTTCTCCATGTGTTTTTTGGCCTTCCTTTTTCATAGACTCCTGTGGATTCCAGTGCAAAGACATTCTAGTTTTATAACAGTGTAGTGGTACATTAAACATGCGGCTTGGTACATTATGTTAAAGATTTTTGGAGGGTCTCACTTCATCTGTTTCCTGTCCATTTACCTGTCAGGTGTTTTTTGTGTGTTTTTTTTTTATAGTATCCAGAAGCCATGCATTGTTAACCCTTAGGTTCGGTATTATGGATATCGCAACCCTTCGGCCTTGATCCCATGATAAATACCGTAGATCTGGGAGAAATATGGCTTTTCTGCCTCCCCCCGGGCGTGAACCCGGACCACAAGGAGTTCGTTACCCGATCACCTCGCAATCCGGTTTAGCCAACTATGCTAGCGAGCCAGGCAGATGTGTTTAAAGTGTGCAACCAACATCTTAGCTTCTGGATGCAGGCATCTCTACCACTTCAAGTTGGAGACAAATAAAACGAATGTATACATTATTATGACTTCATATCTATAAGGAACATTCATTCAAAACCTGTTCATGCCGAACTGTGCCTAATTACTTGGGCTGAACATGATTTATCATATGATTGTCATAGAACCTGTTTCTCTTTTTACTCACTATGATGGGGGGTGCAGGTTTAAATCCTCCCTCCTGATGCAAGGTAGAAATTGAGACAGCTGTCTTTTGATGCAAAAAGCAGACGGTATCCCCAGATACTCAGATACAGACTCAAATTGGCTCATGAAAGAAAGAGCTGCCTGAATAGCCCCAGAAATGGAATAAAGGGAATTTAGAGGTCTAGCGAGCATTTACAAAATTAATAACTAGACAGCAGATTACTTTTCCCGACAATTTCCCTTTCTGGTCATTAAATTAGACCTTCTAGAATAGGTATTTTGATATACAGTACTAAACTGACACCATACACATATCTAGAAATACAATTAAACTTTAACTAAGAGTGTAAATCACTCATAGATATGTTTATTAAAGTTGATATCAATCATTTAGTACTTTTAAAATACTATCCTCAAGCTAAATAGATATGAGAGAAAATATAATGGTAACATGAAACTGTCGTCATGAGAGAGTTAATGAGAATTTTATCTTGGACAAATAACGATTACCACCTGGGGTGTCCAAGAAGATCTTTATACAAAATTGATGTTGAAGTCTGGATCTGCCCCAATCACCAAGACCTTCTGTTGGACATCTCAGTCATCACCTACGACCAGCCTGGCAGTGTTTTGCAAGTTCGTCCTGCCGCAAGGAACCAGGAATCTGTCCTTGTGACTATAGGGTGCATTTGGCCACACCCCTAGATTTTTAGACTGCTGGAAAGAAAGAATCAAAGTTGTCTTCCAAAAACTGCATGCTCTTTCTCCTGCTGGCGGCCGGAAGTGAATAACGATATCACGTGTGCCTAGCATGATTTGAATTTGTAGCCAGGTTGTGACCACGGCGTTGCTGGTGGTAATTCCTCATTCGAAAGCGATGGGCTCTAGTGTGCCAGGAAATTACAAACTAACCAAACTGGGAATTTCCCAAACAGCAGCCGTATACACATAGGGATATCCCCGTATGTCATCTCTGACTAAAATGTCACTCTTGTAGCCAAGAGGGGAAAAATAAAGGGTCGAAAAGGGGGGGGGGGGGTACGTCATTCAAGGTATCGTTGTCTCACGACAATGATAAGTACTGACCAATGCATAAATGGGTCTGTTTCTGACCGTTGAGAAAATGGCAGGCTTGATTTAAAAAATACATCTAAAGATGAGTGGTGATGCTATTTCTTTCATTTGAAAGATGTGGACCAGTGGACTTTCATAGAAGAATGAAGGCAGTGTAAAGTAAGAAATGTGTGTTGCTGACAACAGTGACAGACTGGAGAATGCTTGTTTATGCAGTGGGTACCATGGATGTTTACCGACCCTGAAAAAGAGCAGCGCACGAAAGGGCATTTGAACCACTCGTTACAGAGTGGAATGTGATGCATTTTTCTTCAGCAAAGTGGCATTGAATCATGGTGTGCAGCAAAAGAAAGAGCATGCAGTGTGGGCATTTTAGATCACCAAAAGCCAGCACAATTTCTGGTTTCTGCTAGTAAGTGTACGCTAAGCTCATTGAGGATGAGATGTTATCGTTGGCAGACTTTCGAACCTAATGTCAGCATTAGCTCTACCCACTACTTGGAAACACTAGGCAGGTTGCATAAGGCCATAAAAAAAAAATGTCCTGGCATACTTTCTCACAGAGTGATTTTGTTGCATTATATGTTGCAAGATTGTGCAGGAAGCATTACCACGGAAAAAATGGGAAATTCTACAGTATCCAGTTTATAGTTCTGATTTGTCCCTATAGTTCTTTGTCCCTGTGTGATTTTAATTGATAATGACATCTAAATAAGCTCTCAAAATGCAACGATTTCTCACAAATGCAGACACAAGTTAACATGGTAGTCACTTGATTCAGTGAGCTACCAGTCCTTGTTCTTGCGAGTGGCATTCCCCACCTACGTAAGCAATGGAATGCTTGCCTGAATGTCTTATTTCTGACCAACCCAAGGTGCATAATTCATTTAAAGTAAATCCTTTGTTTAAGTCTGCCACTTCTGTTGCTGATTCTTTCATGCTTTTGTAATAAACCAGTTCATCATCAGTTATCGTTATTCCTAGTGGCACATGAAGCTTCATTGTTGCGTGCAATAATAAACCAGTTGAAATGGGTTTAAAATGTTGCTGCTTAAAAATATATATTTTTGTTTAAAATACATTATAAGCCATTCGGTGCCTTATTCAATATTCTTTGTATTTACTAGGAGGAAAGACGAATAGTGTACGTTGGTAAAATTCCAGATGGCTACACCAAAAAGCAGCTATATCAAAGATTTCAGAGTTTTGGTGAAATTAAAGAAGTAAAAGTGAACTTTAGAGAACATGGGTAAGTAGTTGACACCATTAGATTTGATTTTGCTAGTTGTTGACTTTTATGTAAATGTTTTGTAAGGCAACCGATTTTGAATTTGAGACAGTTTTATAACCAACACTGACATCATCACTGACACTTCATCAGCGCTCTCATCATGAAAATTCAGACGAGGCACATGTACTGTCTACACAGACGGATAGGTTATTTGCCAGCAGAGAAGTGCATGGGCATTAACAGCACATTCAGCGGGCAGAACAGTCAAAGAAGCCAATGGTGCTTCTCCACGACAACCAGCAGCATGACGATGGAGGTGGAGGCAGTAACACAAGTGTTTGCGTGGCTTGAAATACAAAACTATATCAGCTCATGTATACTTAGTGATTCAATGCGTATGATCGGGAGGGTTTAGACAGGTGTAGTGCAAAGGTAATGGCTTGAATCATTACAGAAGTCCATTGTGCGTGGAGTCACATATTTATTTTCATTCTGGGATATGCGGGCGTCAGTGGAAATAAAAGAGCTGATAGGTTGGTTTGATCCGCTATCACTACCCATAGTCAACCTATGGACCATGCTGATACTATTAATGCCTTTCCAGAAATGGGAAGGGTGGAGGACCTTGGGGCAGGTAATCCACATGACTCGCCAGAATGTCAGACTTGGGAGTTAAGATCAGCGTTTAAAAAAGCTTAATGCACACAGGCACATCAGAGGACTTATTAATCAGTATAGAACTGGTACTATTAGTCACTGGGGTTCATACTGAGTGGAGGATCTGTGCACCTATGGGCATGTCCAGAGTGCAGTGATGATAACCTAGCTAACTTACTTACTTTTTATCTCTCAGCAAGCAGTGCAGGGGTTGTTGATTGTTCTAGTAGACACATTAAATTCATAATTTATTGATGCATATTTAATTGTCTGTAACCACACTTATGTACAAAATGAAGCTTCCACACAGTTTGTTTCATTAGCAGCCAGTCATAATCAGCCTTTGATAGATCCAATTTTTTTTTTTAAGGTCAGATTTATAGTATTTTTCTGTCACTGCATCCTTGATAAATAATTGACTTCATCCTAATAAAATCAGATATTTTTATTGGCCACTTTGAAAGTAGTGCATTTTACTTCTATTCATTGCTTATTGCCTTCCTTGGGCATTTTTTTCCTTTTGTGACACCGAATCTTCTTCTTCAGCATGTTGAATCATTGAAGTTCCTTGCTGCAGACATTACCCTCCTCCATTCATCTGTGACCGGCCTACTCTTTCCAGTTTGTAGGTCTGCCTCAATATTATCTCTCTGCTGACTTCTTAGTCTGCCTCCTGGTCTACAACTATGCTGCTCTGTTGTGTACACAGTTTCTTCTCTGTCATCTGCCATTTTCTGATTCAGATTCCCTTTAGGGATACCCAAAAGCAGTCTACAGACTTGACATTCCCTGCACACTGCTCACTTCCTCAGCACAAATGGGCCTCTCACTTCCTCAGCACAAATGGGCCTCTCACTTCCCCTGCATGTCAAGCTTCTCTTTGACAATGGCACCTTTCATGTGGGTGTCCTGGATCTTCATTAGTCATGATCAGTTCTAGAGAAAAACAAACACTCAACCACATTCAACCAGTTATATTTGTGATCTGGTTTATTCACGGCCCCTCCATGGCTTAGTTTTGGGTATGGGCGCCAACTTTATGGCTTTATGTCCTTATCCTAATATCTATAACTTTTCCTCATGCCTGACTGAAATCGCTGTGCAGCTGAAGCATTTGATTTTAGCAGATGTATACTTAATGTAAATATTTTAGAAAAGTGTGTTGATAAATATGTACTTGTGTACTTTTCAGGGATAACTATGGTTTTGTTACCTTTGCATATTCCTGTGATGCAGTAGCTGCTAAAGAAAGTAAGAGCTTGAAGTGTGTCTATAAAATTGCTTGTTTTGAAAATAAATTGGATAATGATGTAGCAGAAAAGGGTAGATATTCTTCTGTATTTGCTTTTCAAAGGACAGTTAGCACATATGTTTTTGCAGTTTTCTGCAGTATCTGCCTTTCAGCCCCTAGGTCTGATTTTTATAAATCCACAATTGATCACCTTTTATGACAAGCTTGTTAAGGATCAGTGGGTCTACTATTTTTCCTCCTAGAAGGGGCCACAGGACCCATACAGGATGCAGAGTAAGATTAAAAGCTTCATTTGTTTCAGTTTTATATCCTTCTGCTTTCTGTAGAGGTCACTGCTAGTTGTTGACCTTTACGCTTGTATTTATATTGGTCATATCTTTTTGTTTTTCTTCACTTGCTGTGTTAAAGTTTAAACGGGGGGAAAAAGTACCCTTTTGAGTTGTCCTCACGGCACTCTGATGTTCAGGCGTGCTCATACACCCTTTGACTTTCAGCATCTGCATTAGTATCCTGAGGTGCCAGTCCTATGCTGGTTTACAAGACTACTTACATATCTAGCATAAATGTTTCTTCACTCCCAAATCCTGTGTGCTCAGCATATGGGTATTTGGCCTACACAAAAATTATCTCTCCAGTGTGTCGCCATGTGTACCCCACACATGGAAGTTCACAAGAACTCTTATGCCTTCTTTTGCATTCTTAATATGTTTTTTTAAAAAATTATACATGTAAACTAGAATTTCTGATTTTGTCTGTTTATTCATTGACAGAAGGCAACAGTAAGCCAGGTGAAGCCAGATTTGATCTCTGTTTTGGAGGAAGACGCCATTTCTGCCCAGATCAGTATGCTGACTTAGGTAACATATTTATTATCTTTCCTTTTTATGACTGTTTTGTTTACTATTTCAGTACAAAGAAGTTTCCTATGTTTATTTTTTACATACTCTATATGTTTGTTCACTTCTTCTGTCTCGTTATTGTTTCCTTATTTCTTCTGCCCAACCCTTTATTCTGTTTCATTATTCATTCTACCTATCCCTTTATTATGTTTCCTTTTTCCTTCTGACCATCCTTTATTCTGTTTCTGTATTCCTTTACCCATCCCTTTATTCTGTTACCATATTTCTTCACCCATCCCTTTATTATGTTTCCTCATTCCTTCTGCCCATCCCTTTATTCTGTTTCCTGTTATCTTCTCCCTGTTATTCAACTTACTCTGGCCCTACCAGCCAACCAGGCGGGCTGGATCCAGATCCCAATGCTGAGATATAATTTTTAGATGGAGGATGACAACACTGTAGACTGATTAAAAAGTATCATGAAAGTGTGTTGAAAGAAATGAAC
Source organism: Candidula unifasciata (assembly GCA_905116865.2). Taxonomy (NCBI): domain Eukaryota; kingdom Metazoa; phylum Mollusca; class Gastropoda; order Stylommatophora; family Geomitridae; genus Candidula; species Candidula unifasciata. The sequence continues at coordinate 631,894 of CAJHNH020000657.1, forward strand.
CTATGAAGAGAACCGATTATCTACATCAGAGAGAAATAGTCTGTATTCTTTGATCATACCATTATTTGGACAAATGTAATAAATAGAAAGATGGGAGAAAAGATGCAGAGAGAGAACAAAGAGAGGCTGGGCATCTTGGCATGGAAAAACATCTGTATCCAAAATCATTCACATTGCACAAGACATAAGGCAGATGGAGGCCAAGGAGATCCTAGACAGCTGGGCATCAAGCAGTGGAAAAACCGTCTGTATCCAAAATGATTGGCACTGCACGAGACAGAAGGCTGTGGACAGACATGATTGCCAGCGCCGCATGACAGGAAACAATAGAGTAACTTTGTTAAAATATGTGTGGTACCAAATGTGGAGAGAGAAAGAGAGAGCAATTTAGGAAATGTATTGCATTCTGTATGCTTAGAGATGTATGAATATTTCTTGTTTACAGATGGGAACCGTGAAATTGAGGAAGAGTATGCTTCCATACCTGGAAACGGGTCACAGGGATTAGATTTTGCAGCTCTTCTCAAACTACACAGTTCTCAGCAGAGGAAAAAGTGACATATAGTGACATGGGGGCTTTCAGTAGGGTATTTTATAAATAATACATTGATCTCTTATGGTATTTCTTTCTGTCTATCCATCTCTCTGTCTCAGCTATATCCCTGACATGTTCTTCTGTGTGTGCAGAATAGGTTAAATGGTATGATAGAATCACTAATGTGGGGCTTTGGGAGATAATTGAAAATTATAATGATGAGGAAAGGATGCTGGCATTGGATAGGACACAAACGGAGAAAAGCTGATCACAAGATAATTTAAAAAGACCTTGCACTGGAACTCACAGTGTCATAGAAATAAAAACAGATCTAAAAATTAAAATGGAGATGAGGAGGAGGTGAAAAAGGTGTGCAGGACATGGGGTGAGCTGCATGTAGTGGCAAAGAATGGGGCAGCTTGGTACCAATATGTTCCATTAGGGTGGGAGGGAAGGGGGGGCAGAACAGAATGTTCTCCTGTTATCCTTTTGTCCTTTTTGTCTTCCTATATTGAACTGGAAAGATCAGTGGGAAAAGGGGTAGAGACAGACCAAGAGAGATTGTGCTGGGTGGGCGAAATGATGGCATGGAGGGACATCATCAATTGAGCTGTTCCAGGCAACCAAGGATCGTTATCTGTTGAGATGCATTATCGCCTGCGCCAGTTGGCAGAGCACATGATGATGATATTGAGTGTACAATGAATACTACAGCTTTGCATTAATGATCCTAATGTTTTAGTTTGATAAAGCATTACAGAATGCAAACTTTGTTTTACCCCTCCTCCCCACCGTCACCACCACACCCCCCCTTTCCTCAATGAAAGCTGAAAATTTGCTGTGCAGACTGCCAGGTGTATTTCTCCTCAAATGATAAAAAAGTAAAAATTAAGTAATGGATTTTTTTCCCTGCCTTTTGTTTGGCACATAGGGCTAGATCTATATTTTATAGACCAATCGGCACAAGATGGGTGATGTGGTCAGCATTATGCCGGCCGCCTGAACTTCCCTGGACTGCACCCGGTACCCACTCAAGGCTGGGTCAACCGGGGGAGGGGGGGGTGCAAAGTCATTTTTGAAAAACAAAATCTTGCCCTCACATGGTAACATTTCTTTTCCTGGCCAGGGATTAGAATATGTGCCCAGATGTGAGAGATCAGTATTCTAACCCTTTGGTCTTGTTTCATATTATTTGTTTTATTGGTTTTCTGTGTATTTCCAATATTTTCGCTGTTGTTAATTTTGACTTGATTAACTACTTTTCAAGTAAATTAATTTTTCCAGTGTTCTGGTTGTCGTTTCGATTTGTTGTAACTGATGTTTGAGTTCTAGTGTTGTTGGGAATTATCAGTGTGTTGTGAATATTGAATATTGCTACTGGTGTTTTTGTTTGAAACTTTGTGCTGTGTGCAGTGGGCTTTATGACCTGAGAAGTTCTCTCTGCAGTTCCCACATTGCTGATTTTATAAAAAATTTGATTATTGATCATGAAATAAATGTTTTTAAATCTGCACTCAGTTGATTATTGTATGCTGTTTCCCTGTAATTGACCATTGGGTTCATTTTTCTAGTTACATTTGTTTTCTGCAATTATCCTTACAAGGGTGGTTGATTTGTCTTGCTATGATTTACAGCTAGACTGCGATATCTGTGTTTTTTGACCAAATAAATTTATTAGGGGGGGGGGGGGTTGCTGGGTGTATTACAGTGGTATGGGGCTGAGTGGTCTTGAACTATGGCGTCGGCCTCAAATGCTGGAGGTCCCGGTTTCAGGCCCTGGTGAGACTGGGATTTCACCTGGTCTCTGGGTAGTAAGATCAAACGCTGGTGTGTATTGTTGTGCACGTAAAAAATCCCTTTGCCTAACACCGCTGCCCAGGCTTAATTTAGAGTTAAAAATTTACCAAAAATAATTCAGGATCCTGGCCGGTACTACACATTTTTTGGACTCCGACTTGAGTAGAATATAGCACTTATGGGTTACTACCCTTGTACCATGATGTTGATCCGCTGTTTAAACCATCATCTAACAGTGATATATACTGTTCCCCCCCCCCCCCCCCCCCCCCCAGAATGGACCTGAAAACCAACTTATGGTTGTCATAAGTTTCTCATTATGTCTAGTAATCTTGATGTTTAAAAGGGTTAATTTGATTTGCTTCATGCTAAGAATATGTAATAAGTATATCCTAGCACTCTTCTAGTGTTATTTAAGATTATTTCCAATTTAAGTATCTTATTACTTTTGAAGTAAATTAGTGAAAACTTATTTGAAAGCTGCAGAGATGTGGTTTTATAGACGAATTATAAGAATACCATGGACAGAATAAAAGAACAATGAAGACATCTTGAAAGAGACTGACTCACGAAGAGAACTGATTGCTCACATCAGAAAAAGACAATCTACAAATCTTTGATCATGTGATGAGGAGAAAACCGGAGTACATTGTGACGATAGGAAAGTTGAATGGGAGGAGAGGCAGAGGGAGACCAAGAGAACAGATGATGGACAGTTTGACATCATGGCATGGAGGATCATCTGTATTCAGATTTGACTGATAGTACACGAGACAGAAGGTTGAGAATAGACATGACTACTAACGCCACACGGCATGGACTTTAAGAAGAATCACTTTTCCTAAAACCAAAGTAAAATGTACAAATAGGAGACATACTTAAAAAAAAATCTGATATGATTGAGAGAAAATGTATGCTTGTATTCCTAATTTACCAAACATTAACTGCATATTGTCTACAAAACTTTACAAACCTATGGCTGTTTTGTGGTTTATAGAGGCAGTTTTGTGCTTTGTTAGTTACTTCTTTCTCGATGGTTGACACTCAGACCTTCGTCAAAACGAGTGCAAAACCATCTGCTACCAAATTGGCTGTAGCTGATTTCAAACTCTGGCATGTCAGGATTGTGTAACTGCATTCACAACCTCTAAGCCACAGATGCTGTAGATAACTTTAGGTATCTTTGCTGGCACCTTTCTGTCCTTCCAGATGAGTTGAGTTGATTCAAGTATTGACATCACAGCACTCGGGGCATTTCCATAAGCGCTCTGTCCCCATCCTCAGCAGCTAGTGAAGAGTTCCGATACTAAAGGTGCCAGTAGCATTCTGATTAAACATCCCTCTTGCCCTTTCCTCTGAGCCTCAAGCATCTGGCAGACCTCTCGTCACTCCCTGCTGCATTAATCTCACCAGACTTTCCTACAAGGCACTAACCACGTCTGCCTTAAAAAGCATCAGTATTCCACCATGTTGTGCAGAGCCAGCCGGTCTGTCCGCCTGTTCATTTTCCAACACACCAGTCTCCCGCTGAAAAAATCCAGACAGTACTCACCCGTGTCCTCCGCAGCAAAGCATGCCACTCTGCATGAAGCATGCCAGATGATAGTGTTATATTGTGCTGTGGGGAGGCATAGAAATAAAGTTCCTGCTGTCTTTAGCATCCAGCCTGGGCAGTTTCGTTGAGAACATGTGTTGCCCATGTATCATCTTGACAACCTTTTATCACGCCATGGAGGGGTTTGCACACATGAAAGGATACCCATAGGTGAAGAGGCATGATGGCTCAAGCCAATCAGCAAGGCACTCGATGATGATGCATTATTGAAGTCTGATGCTACGAAATATTAGATGTGAAATTAGCTTTATTTTGCATAAATCATCTCTTTTTTGAACGGTAATAGTTCTATTTATTATTTTAGTTAGACGTTCTCAGATATTATTTAAAATTATCCTTTTCTCAGCTTTATTATCTACCATAGCGGGTACTTCTTCCTCTTTTAGGATTCATAGCAGGAAGTTCATAGCAAAATATTTCATTGACACTTGTGTATTTTGGCCTTAATGTCTCAGTTTATTCTTTGCCACAAATTCTGTAATCTCCAAAACCTTGTTTTTTAGTTTTTGATTTCCTCTGATCAAACCAAACTATGTATGTGCAAAGTTTATTTTTGATACTCAGAGAAGGATATATTATAAATATAATGAAATTCATAATCTGTTTAATCACCATTGATCATTGGCATCATGAGAGCTAGTAGGTTGAAATGGCTAGGGCATATTGAATGTCAGAGGACAGAGAGGTAAAAACTGTATATACAACGGAGATTAATGGTCATAGACCATGAAGACGATGGAGAGATAATGTCCAGAAAGACCTGCAAACACTTGGTGTTACTAACTGGAAAGAGAAGGCCAACCTGAGAGAGATGACTGGAGGCGGGTCATATCTGCAGCAGTGAGCCTCAAGGGCTCAGAGTGCTGAAGAAAAAGAAGAAGAGAGAAGGATATTTGAGCTAAAACCATTCTTGTGACTTTCAGACGGTGACACTTGACTGCATTCAAGCTAATACAAAGAAATTATTCAGGAACTGTGACTTTAAAAACAAAGGAGGAGTAACAAAAGGGGGAAGAGGAACAACGTACACAAAACAGACAAGTTGACGTTTCAGCTAGAGCCTCTCTCTGCACGAACTACACAACTGCTACAAAATGTAAAATTATTTTTGCTCCTTTGTTTATTCCATTGAATTTTTCCGCATCAGCTTTTTCTCTTCCTACAATTGGGAACTGGTGGTTGGAGTACTTTGTCCTTTGTTACTGTGGCGTAGTTTATGCTGAGAAGGGCTCCGGCAGAAATGTTGATTTGTCTGTTTTGTGCACGTTGTTCCCCTTACCCCTTTTGTTGATCTTTTTAGTCACAGTTCTTGGTTTAATGACTTTCAGACAATCATATGTTCTACAAGTGAGTGCCAAACATGATCTCTTATTACAACTAACGAACAGAAGATCGTAACAACAGAGATGAGATGTCTTAGGAGAGCTGCCTGTGTGACAGGAAGAGATAAAATCAAGAATGAAGAAATTAGAAGACTAGAAATGAAGTCAGTCATTCAACTCATTAAAGAACAACAAATGAGATGGTTTAGCCACCTGATGAGAATGCCCTGGTACCAACTGTGACAGAGCCACACTGAAGAAATATAATGAACACAGCAAGAGGAAGACCACCCAAGGATGGAGCGACATGATCAGGAGCTTTCTAACAGAAATAAACACCAACTTGCACAATGCATTTTAAAAAGCGCACAAATTATCCTTACATCTCCGGAACACACACACACCCCCCCCCCCCCCCCAACATCTTGCTGAGGTAAATGGTGGAAGAGAGGAAGAAGAAATGTTTTTCTCAGAACTGAACTAAGCTCATTCATATAATGGGTTTATTTTTTTTTTTTTTGAGCTACAATAATGCTACACATTTTGACTTTTTCTCAATTTATTCTTAGGTTTGCTTTTTTTTGTTTGCTTCACAGATATAAACATGTTAGTCGGTCTTGAAATTCGACATGGCCCATAAGGATAATTTTCTAATGAATATGGATTCACATTATCTGTTTTACTGTTATTGTTGATAATACTTTTGTGTGGTGTTTACCATCTTTGTATTCTAATGTATTGAACAAGTCGGACTAGAAAATGATACTGAACATGCTGTTCCATTTTGTTTTCTTACACTTTTAAGCATAGTTTATTTAATGTTTGTTACCATAGTTCACTTAGTCTAAATAGTTTTCTGCAGGGATTTGATTTCCAGATATCTTTGATGATGTATTCCCAAATACATTACATGCTGATAGTAATTATCTCATTGTAATTGCAAATTTATTCAACCTTTATTATTTTCACATAAACTGTTTATGTTCCTGTAAGATAATTGGGCTCTTTATGTCCTTGGTTTAATTAGTGATTTAGCTTGATTATAGATGTGTCATTGATATCTCTAGTGTAGTGGAAAATATTTGGTTTAAATATTTATTTAAAATGAGTTGCTTGTGTTTTGTTGGCCCCATAAGGGAAACAAAAACAAAAAATGTGACACTGTGGACTTTGTGACAAAAATCTTTAACTTCTTCGCATTAACCAGCTGTAAACTCTGGCGGAAAGTTATGGTTGTTCGGCCATTTCTGGACTCTAGCCCTGTTCCAGAAACTAAGATGCGTGCACATCCATTTCAGAGGTCTGAATCATTTGCATGCAGACTGTTGGTTCCTTGCTTCTTAGGCAGATGCACTCTGACTTAGAAGGAAGCTCCCAGTTAGTCGACTCTTACGACATGCTTTTAAGTAGGCAGTGGGCCTATTGTTTTTCCCACAATGAAGCCCCCGAACCCACATGGGGAACTAAGGAGATGATAAGCAAATGAAATCATAAAATAAAGAGTTCAGTGCTTGTTATATTGTATATGACATATTTGGTAAATGCTGCTAGCTTGCTATTGTGAGATCCTGTCAGCTTGTGATTAGTGATATAAACAACATTCTGCCCCCCACCCCCTCCTTTTGTGCCAGTACTTTTTTGGTATTTTATTTCTTTGGTGCCTATTTACTTATAGGTCGACCTGGGAGCCCAGGTTGAATGAAAAATCCCACCTTGATGTGATTAGAAACACGATCATTAAATCAGCAGTGTTTTAGATACTGCAGTTCTCTCCTCATCCCTTTTTTCCTCTGGCCTGCTGCCTGAAGTTTTGACCAGCATGAGTTGACAAAATCTTGGTCTGGATAGCAGGCTAACAGGGCTATCCTTGATTCCTAGTTCTTCCTCGGCACAAGTTACAATTAGAGCAATTGTAGTAGTTACAGCAACCTATTGTAACCTGCGGTCTTGTGTGGCTAAGGATGCTTATACACTGTACTACCTCAACACCCACCTAAATAAAAGTCTGACTAAATACTGTCCTGGACAATCGGTAGGCAGGCCAAACAATTTCTTAAGGCCTCCGAGGTGTGGTTTTACAGAAGAATGCTTAAAATACATTGGACAGCCAAAAAGAGCATCCAAGAGGTTTTGAAAGAGGCGGGAGCCCGAAGACAACTTGTCCCAGACATCAGAAGCAGTCATCATTTTTTGGCCATGTTAGGAGAGGAGGAAAAAATAGAATGTGTTGTGACCACTGGAAAGATCTGTGGAAGGAACTATAGAGGAAGACAACAAGAAAAGATTCTTGACACTCTTGTTGCATGGCATGGAGGTGTGTCAGCACATGAACTGATACATGCTGCAGATTTCAGATTGTCAGTCAACAAGGCACCTGATGATGATGTAAGTGCATTACAGAAAGTAGGTTTTGAATAGAAGAGTACCACCTCATTTCATATATTATTATGCAAGTATTTTTTTTTTTTACCTTTGAAGAGTGCCTTTTTTATACTGTTTAATAAAACATCCGTGTACATGTTAATATGTACTGACATGTTCATTTTTCATGAACCAGTTCTAAAAAATGCTTTACCATTGACATAAACAGAATTAGGAATGATGAATGGAGACATAATCTTTGAGTCGTGTTACTGCCCAGTCAGTAATTAGGACCTTGTATTTATATTACTGATGTACAAATACGGCAGAAAATGAAGGAAAACATCAAATAAATAACCTCGGTAAATTAAAGAATTAAAGCCAGTAGTGCTTTTCAGAGTTTTTACATCCATTAGAATAAGTTTGATTACTAGATAACCAAATAAGTTGAATGATGTAAACAGGCACAGTAGTTTATGTCAAAAACAGTGATTGCTGAATGAAGAATATGACCAGTTAGTAGGATGGATAATGAGCTGCTGGTCAAGTGGTTACAACATCAGGCTCTCATGCCTGAGACCCGGGTTTGACCCCTGGTAAGATAATGGAGTTTTTCTGTCGGGAGCAGAATTAAACATCCTAACCTGCACAGTTGGTGGCGACAGCACTAGCCAGATGACCCTCTGGCTCAAGGACCCCTCACCCCCCGCCTATACTGCCCTAACAAGTGGTAAAACAGCAGTGGCAGTCTACAGTAGGATAGATCACCTTGCATTATTATATAATTAATCAGTTAACTGCAGTTAAAACCTTATAGCAAACAAGTCACCTTGTAGTTGCTCTGTTCCTGGTGTCACAGAAAGCAACTGTGTTGGTCATTCTGTGTGGTTTTTACTAGCTCAGGAATGATAGAAAAATCAGTGAGGAGATTAAAACTGCAGTAATTATTCGAACAAATGAACATTAGGTTATTTATATGATGATCTCCCCATTTACACACCACCGGTTGAAGGTCAGCTCCATTAATAAGTTGGTTGGATTAGTCTACCGTGGTCGAGGTTATGGGTGTCACAGTCTGTCCGAAAAAGAGATGGACTGTGACATAGGTTTTGTCACTCTAGTGGGGTTGTGTGTTAGACCCAGTATCTAAATGTTTTAGAAGTGTTATAAGCTCTGGCATGATGAAATATATAACACACAGTATCAGCGCAAGTGCGGAATATCTCCGTGACCTTGTGTGAAAGTTGGATCGCTCGAGGCCAACCTATCAGAAGTAAGGTGGTCAGTAGGCCGTCCATTCAGAAGTGAGCTAGTGTGTAGCAGTGTGTAAATGGCGAGACCAGCTTAAAATTTACCGAACATTATTCTGAGAGTGTTTATAATTTAACATTAATCTAACATTAAAGGGTTAAGAGACATACACAACTGAACGAACAGGTTAAAAGTGTGCAAGTTGAAATCTGTGCATGCTGACACATTATTAGAACAAATATGGATACATTGCTGTTGACCGTTGCTAAAATATTTGCAAGGATGAAAAAAATTCTCTACTATAGTGGCACCATATAGCATTTGGGTTTATTATTTTGACCTCCTCCGTCAGAGGTTATCCTTCATGCTTTGGATAACCACGTGTTTTAATGTTTAATTTAGATTTAAACAAAGAAGACACAAACAACAGATTACACAGTTTATTGTCTGGCAGTTTTTCTCTGTATCTCATCAGGTGCATACTACAGTAACAATTGATTACAAAGTGATGAGTATTTCCTTCTGCTTAGTTTTAATCAGGAATCTACATCAGAGCACTCAGGACATTCCCATAAGCACTTCATTTCCATCTTCATCTGCAAGACAGAGTTCCATTTCCAAGGGCACCAGTAACAGACTGATTGTACATCTGACTTTCCTTTCCTTTGAGTGCCGAGCTACAATAAGAACCACTGATGATCCGGCTGTGCTTTCCCGCTATTCAATCACCCCCAAAGGATCCCAACAACACCTAGCTTGCCATACTTAAATTCACTACTAAGTTGTGCAGAAGCAGCCAATCTATCAGCCTGTTTATTTCCAAACACACTGGCATTTCGATGGCACCAGTAACAGTATGATTGTGTATCATCCATCTTGCCTCTCCTTTGAGTGTTTAGCATCATTCAGATCCATTCTTAGACAATGATGATACATTTGAGCTTTCCTACTATTCACACACCTGCAAAGGACCCTTACAACATCTGTCTGGTCATACACAAATTCACCACTAGGTTGGGCAGAAGCAGCCAGAATATCCAAAAGACCCAGGACCTCTGAAGCGTTGCTTGCTACTCTGCACGGAGCATTACTGTCTCCACCTTTCTGAACATGCTTTTTGAGTCCGTCACAATTATGATATTGTTAATAGCTGGTTCTTAAGCCAGCAGAAAGCTGCACTGACTGCCCTTATCTCAATTCTCAAACTAGATATATCATATGCCAGGCTTTGTTGCACTATGTAACATCCATTCGCAATTACTGTATCTGCCTCTCAACACAATGCAGTTCTACTTCCAGTATTGCAGGGCACATTTCAAGATTATTTGAAGGACAGAAAATCATGAATTGTATCGGTTTCTATCGCTTAGCATACTGAGGCCGTATGCCTATTGATCAATAAAACCAGTCGACAGTCAAGATCGTACATGACCTAAGAGGCACACTACAACGGATCTAGAGAAGGCAACCTTGTTTAAAAATAACACTGGAGCCTAAAGTGCATTTACTTGCTTATGGGCTGAATGACTGGGTTATTCAGTCGCAAATCTGTGACGTCTGGTTAGCGACACCAGGTGTATGGACTCCTTCAGGAAATCCCCTGCTTCTGCCCCAGCAAGCAGCCAATACTAGGGTAACCATTTACTTCCTTCACTGAAAAAATATTTTCTGTAAATGTTGTACTTGAAAATATAAAGAATCATTGCCGGAGCTCTGTGCTTGATAACATCTTTAGTCGGCGACGGAGAGAATAGTAAGAAGAAATGAGGAAAGACAAATATGTAAAAAAAAATTTCTTTACCTTGGCCAGTGTAATTATAGTACACTACAAGTTCCGGGTTTACAGATATAATGGGAGCACAACTTAGAATTTAGTAAATGTTTACGCTGCTGTTAACTCTCTTGTCACAAAAAAGACACTGGGACTGGCTCAAAGAGTTGGTGGAAATCTCGGGTAATTAGCTTCTTATTTGTGGGGATTGTAATGTGCGAAACAGAGCATAGCACAGTACTGAAGAAGAATCACCTCAACCGCCAGAATTGTCATGAATCATTTGTTTAACTTCCGATTTCGCAGCGCCCGCTGGCCAGTCCCTGCTCTCCCAGTCCAGTGTAATAAGAACCCTACAAAAGTCGGACTTTTGCTCCGAAACGTTGACACTCCTCTACTAGTCCAATATTATCAAGCCTGCACATGTCTAACTGCGTCGTGTATTATGTTACAGTACTCATAAACAATGTTAATGGTTATGATAGAACATGTTACACGTGCCTGGCTAAAGTGGTGTCCTGGTTTTAGGCTGGCCGTCCCTTTACTCCAGTTATGATCGCCGTCAGGGGCGGCAAAAAGATAAAGTCGGGAGTTGTGAACCAGCGTCATTGCACACGGTTACAAACCATAAGTGCTCTGCCACCAGTACGGACAGCTGATACGAATTGTCCGCCTGTGTCGCCGTTCGTACGTAACTCTGTAGCTACAGCGACGTTCCTCTATTTACCCCAGAGTGTCAACTCTGGTACCCATTTCCTAGAGGCTGGGTGAACCCCGGGAACCGCCCGGTTTCGAACACCGACCGTGGGCTGTAGCGAGTCGCAACTGGATTTGAAAGCAAGCCTCTTATCGAATGCGCTAACGCGGACCCGCGGATAGAGGGAATCCAGTGTGTAGGTGTGGAAAACGGACGTTTACATGCACAATTCGCCTAGATACTTGGCCAGCGTGCGGTACATTCCCCAACCGCAAGCATCACTATGCATGATTTTCTTCTAAAGGCTATGTCTTCTTTGATGCGGAAAATAATATATTTCCTTCAGTTTTATGGTTGTCTTAGGTAAGAAACATACTATATATTTTCTTCAGTTTTATGATTGTCTTAGATGAGAAAAATACTGTATATTTCTTTCAGTTGTATGATTGTCTTAGATGAGAAAAATACTATAAAAGGTAAAGGTGAAGTCGGGAGATGTGAACCAGCGTCACTGGACACTGTTATAAACCATAAGTGCTCTGCCACCAGTACGGACAGCTGAAAAGAAAATGTCCGCCTGTGTCACCGTCCTCACGTAACTCCGTAGCTACAGCGACGTTCCTCCATTTACCCCAGAGTGTTAACTCTGGTACCCATTACCTAGAGCAGCGGTTCTCCAACTGTTTTCGCCGCGGCACCTTTGTCAGGGAAAAAGAATTTCGTGGCATACCTACTCTTAAAGTGATTTGAATACTTAGTAAAAGAAGAAAAACAGTGCGCATTTAATGTCTAGTTGTCTTTATTGCGATGAATGAAACTGTTTGGATGAATTTTTCATTTGTTAAATTTTTGTATATGGGAAATTTAGTTAATTTTACCCTCAAATCATTTGACCAGAAAGTTTGGTCCTGTATCTGTATTTCATGTAAGTGTACGTTAAGAATGCAATGCAGCCTTGCCAATAGCATTGTCTTCTTAATACACCTACAACATCCATAACTCTTGTTGGCATCCTTCCCGTTGTTTCCGTTGTAAACTGCTGTCTTCGCTGATCTCAAGCAGATTGTAACAAATTCTTGATTATTGCAGCGGCACCCCTGGTATACGCTCGCGGCACTCAGTTTGAGAATCTCTGACCTAGAGAACTCTACTGTGTCCTCGAGAGATGAATGGCGGAGGAGAATTGTGTCATCAAAGCTCGGGGGGGGGGGGGGTATGACAGACACTGTTAGCTGAGAGCAATTTTTTTTCTTTACATTGACTGACTGACCGACTTTCTAACCCACTAGGACATCACACAAGCGATAAACACCCGATGACACAAAGTGCCACCATGTGGATGAGTATCGCCGTGGAGAGGTCCCAGAAACTGCGTTCAGGCAATCGGCCATATTTATGGCTTGCCTATATTGCGGCCCCTGGCAAAAGCCAGGGTGGGGCTTCAAATAACAAAAAATTTCGTCCTAAAAAGGACGAAACACCTATATGCTAATAAACACATATATGCTAATTTAATTCCTCTCAATTGACTGACTGACTGACTTTCTACCCCACTAGGACATCACACAATCGATAAACACCCGATGACACAAAGTGCCACCATGCAAATGAGGATCGCCGTGGAGAGGTCCCATAAATCGCGTTCAGACAATTGACCATATTTATGGCCTGCCTATATTGCGGCCCCTGCCGAAAGCCAGAGTGGGGCTTTAAATAACAAAAAATTTCGTCCTAAAAAGGACGAAATTGGATATTTTTCCTCTCCATTTCACTATTCTGGGCAACAGCAACGCGTGGCTGGGTACGGCTAGTACTTGATATTTCTTCAATACACTGCAGGCAGACATCTATCAATTTTGAAATTTCGTGTCATATTTGAATAATCCATGTTGAAATACTTATGTTTATCATTATAGATTATATTCATTGTTGATTAATATGCTAATTGTGAAAATATAATGTACTACTTTGGCAGAACTACGTGACTATAAATTCTAAGGCTATGTTCCTTAGTAGGGAAATTACTACACAGCATCCCATTTTGGTCGCAGTTTTGTTGTTTTAAAGCCCCACTCCAGCTGTTGCCGAGGACCCTAAAATAACCCAACTTGTGGGTTGATGGTGGTTTTCGGAACCTGTCCCCGGGTGATCCTCACTTCATGGTGGCACTTTGTGTCAACGGGTGTTTGTCGCTCATTGTGATATCCTGGTGGGGTTGAACGTCATCGGCGTCTTAGTAGGTAGACGTGGGTGTGCACGCGTGTTATATTGGGGCTGTACCGAATAGTGATTTTCACTATTCGGCCGAATACGAATACGAATAGTGAATCATCATCATCAGGTGCTTTGCCAATTGGCATGGCCGATTATGCCTCTCCACAATCTGCGATCTCATGCAGCATGTTTTAGTTCGTGTGCTGATACACCTCCATGCCATGCAACAAGACTGTCAAGAATTTTCTCTCGTTGTCTTCCTCTATCCCTCCTTCCACATATCTTTCCAGTGGTCACCACATGTTCCATTTTCCCTCATCTTATAATGATGACTGTCTCCTTCTGATGTCTGTGAGTAGATGTCTTCGGGCTCCCGCCTCTATCAAAACCTCTTGGTTGCTTTGTGTGTGTGTGCGTGCGTGCGGGCGGGCGGGCTGGCGTGCGTGCGTGCGCGTGTGTGTGTGTCCAATGTATTTTAGGCATTGTTCTGTAAAACCACATCTCTAAGGCCTCAAGAAATTGTTCGGCCTGTCTACCGATTGTCCAGGACTTACAGCCATATGTTAAAACTGGATGTATGTAGCAAGCAAGAATTCTTTTTCTAACCTTTAGTGTCAAAGATATATTGCATAAGATGTTCTTCATTTTATAAAACGCAGTTTTTGCCTGTCCTATTCTGTTTCTTATTTCAGTAATGCATCTTCCATCTGATGTTATCCATGTTCCAAGATCCTTAAATTTATGTACTTGTCCCAAAATAAAACCATTGACTTTTATTACACATTTAGGAATAATTATTTTCTTTGATACCACCATTACTTCTTTTTTCCCACTATTTAAACTGAGGCCCATTCTTCCACTCTAGATCTAAAAAAAACAAAAAACATCCACAATGTCAAATGTACGCTGAAATTATTTTACTTCACAAAATGTAGTACAGAATAGTAAACATTTAAAAACATTTCATGTTTTGCATCCTTCAGTCAGTCAGTTTGTGGTAACTAATACCTAGGAATTAAAGTATTCTTAGTTTTATAACAAGTAACTAAAGTTATAAATTGTCACTGACAGCTTAGTTAATGCATGAAAGCGGCATTAGCTTTAAATAAAATCGTTCCATGTTGTCAGCATTAAGACAGCTTCTCGTCTCACTGAATGTATTTCCAGCTTTACAAAACAGACGTTCACTTGGTACGCTCGTATGTGGTGCACAAAGATAACGCTTGACAGTATAAACCAAAAAAAAAAAAGGGGGGGGGGGGAATCTTGATATGTTTATTTTCCACCAGTCCAGAAACAGGTGTAAGGTAACCACTATTCGTATTCGGCCCGATCGCAACTATTCGGTCGAATACCGAATAGTTATTAGGTCCACTATTAGGCCCCGAAGCGAATACGAAGCGAATATTATGTACAGCTTTAATATATATATATATATATATATATATATATATATATATATATATATATATATATATATATATATATATGTTTGTGTGTGTGTGTGTAATTGTGCACGTATGTGTCTATATATGTGTGTATTATTGTACACGTATGTCTAAATATGTGTGTGGATGTACAGTGCATACCATCCCTCTTCCAACAACCCTCACTAGGTACTAGAGTACCGGTCCAAGCCATTTCTTTTGGTACAATATTATTTCTTCAGACCACAATTATAGCCGATACTGCTCGTAGTAGGCTGAACGTGGTCGATCGCATGCAGAAAGGGAGGAGTGTCTATTGAGCATTCAAATAACACCAGATACACAGCCAAAATACCAACAGGAAAGCACTGTCACAACTAAGATGCAGAAGTTATAGCCATCAAAATAGCAGCAAAGTAAGTGCTAAATACACGTCATATTTCACAACTGGTGGTATTCCAGATAGATGCACGAGCGGTACTTCAGGCATTCGAATCTGGAAATTTACCTGGTATAAGCAAACTAGTCTCAAAACTAGGCAGCCGGTGTAAGGTTACTATGCAATGGATACTATCCTATTGTGGAGTTGCCGGAAATTTAAAAAAAAAAAAACATATAAACTAGCTAAAGGAACGTTTAAATGACGAAAGAACAATCTGACTTACCAGTCTCTTATCAACAGAAGAAGAAAATAATCAAATCAATCAGAAAGCCACTAAAACCTGCCAAAGACGATAACAATATTATGGAAGACCAGAGCAAGTCATTATTCTACGCCTTAGAACATAACACAATCGACTTCACAGACATATGTACACAAAAGTTAAGTTTGGCGAATCAGCCATATGTGGATTAGCACCTAAGACAACAGATCACGTCCCTCAAGACTTCCCAGATACAACATATCAAGACAAAACAGTTGGCCAAGAGAAACACTGGTGCAGGCCAAACTTTACGGGTCAGTGAGTGAATTACAAAAGACAGTGAAGATCATACTAGAGACAGCACTGCAGATATAGATAATCTATTTCAAGCGAACGAAAGAAGAAAAAGAAGAATTTTTGTTTCTTTTGTTTTTCATAAATAGATGGATGGATTAGTAGGGAGAATATGAGAGTACGCTCGCACTCACACACATAGTCTGTCGGTCAGTTAACTGTTGCTGCTGCTGCAACTATTATTTCGCAGCTACTACTACTACTTTTTTCTGCTGCTGCGGCTACTGTTGGTTAAGTCGTTACTACTACTATAACTGCTACTGCTTCTACTGCTATTAGTAATTTGCAATATTCTTCGTAAGAGTAGATTAAGGAGGTTTGTTTTTAATGCAGGCTACCACATCCCATAAAAAAACTTTAGCTGGAAAATGAATCCAATTGTAAAAAAGGCTTGACGTGAGTTGGTTGAAAACTTGGAGCTACATCAAGAGATAAATTCAGAATAAGAATGCGAAGATAATGATACCGTTATGATGGTGATTTAAGATGTTGGTAATTGTGATGAAGCAGGAAAAAAAAAAACAACAACAACAAAAGAAGGAAAAGAGGAGGAGGAGTAGCATGCAGAAGAAGAAAAAGGAAGAGGCAGAGGAAGATGATGATAATAATAATAATGTGATGATGAAAACTAAGCATACAACTAAAACGATGAAACAAAAGACAATAGAGAAGGAGGATCGATGGGAATGTTCTTCAAATTTTTTTTTCGGTCTAGAATTAACAAAACAAACACTGTCGGCCTGTTATTGAACATGTAAAACATGCACATTTGCCCTCTGCAGTATTTCCGATTGTTCCTTTGTCCATTTTCTGTTTTGTGCCGCTAGGTGTCACAGGTTAAAAGATGATTGGTTTCCAAGCTATGGCAGGCTCGGTTGCTCTGATTGCTGTGAAGTTGTGGAGTCTCAAGGTATCTGTGACTTCTTCAGTCCATATTCTTCTTCGTCATCCCCTACCCTTTGGTGCTTTTACTTTCATGTTGTACTTTCTCGTTGCCGACATGAATGGTTAAACCATTTTCCAAATGAATTTAATTACAGGCGTTGTTCCAAATATTCCTTATTATTTCTTGTTATTTTATTGGCGGTTTTCCCCCAACAACCGCTACCGCCACGTGGCCCCCACGCCGCTCACGTGGCGTGGATTGGGGCTAAACTAGATGGCTAGGATTCACGAGCAGCAGCTTCCGCATCTCCTGCAGCTTTGCTCGTGAGTCCTAGCCATCTAGTATATCCCCAATCCACGGCGCGGGGGCCAAGTGGCGGTGGCGATAGTCGCCGGAAAACCGCAAATTAAGTAGCCGGAAGTTTGAATTGACACGTGAATGCCGCTCGAAAGGATATTTTGCGGCTGCCATCTTTAGTGCCCGTTATTCGAAGGATAGCCGGGCTCTGAATGGTCGTAGACCAGGAGGCAGACCAAGACGACGATGAAAGATAACGTGCAGACAGACCTGCAAACACTTGTTGTCACCAACTGGAAAGAAAAGGCCAACCAGAGAGATGCGTGAAGTTGGTTGATATCTGCAGCAATGGAAAATTACCTGGTATAAGCAAACTACTCTCAAAACTAGGCAAGTGTGAGGGCAAGCCCTCAAGGGCTCGGAAGGCTGAAGAAGAAATGGGGCCAATATTTTAAGGAGCTGGCTCCCCCCTCCCCCTCCCCTCAGACAGCCTTTCTGACTTGAGCCACTCCTTTTTTTCAAAGTCTGGCTTACCAACTGTTATTTTAAGATAGGCCGAACACAGGCATTACAGTATACCCATAATTAAGGTATGCTGGTATCGCTGATTTTTATAGTTGGAGTTATTTCAGGTCAAGGAAAGATATAAAACAGAACGAAAAGTATATCAGTTAGCTTCACAATATTACAACAATAAACAAAATGTGAACGTTGTGGCTATAGAGCCTTCCTCAGCACACACATAAAAAAAAAAAAACTACACGAATTCACAAAATCACTTAACTAAGTACCCAAGATGTCTTGCTTTTGGAATTAGAAGAAAAATCGTATCGTCGTATCGTATCGTATAAAATCAAACAAAAATTTCAAGCTTAGTCCTTTTTTAGCCGCCTGATGGCCTGCTTTTTCAAGGACGGTTCCTTTGCTATCTTATTT
This sequence comes from Candidula unifasciata, assembly GCA_905116865.2. Lineage (NCBI taxonomy): Eukaryota > Metazoa > Mollusca > Gastropoda > Stylommatophora > Geomitridae > Candidula > Candidula unifasciata. The sequence continues at coordinate 650,001 of CAJHNH020000657.1, forward strand.
TATTTATATTCCTTGTGGTGATCACATTCACCTGAGTTTGTTCATTTGTTGCCTAAGTTCTGGTTCTGAGGGGCCTGGTTCCTGTTTAATTGGCTATTCGCTAGCTTTTGCACTGTTCATCTGTGTTAGCACCAAGTCAGTTTGAAGTCACACCGCCACGAAACAAACAGTTCCGCATACTGAGCGCCCTAAAACACGGCCCCCACAGGACGACTGTCACAATCTTGTTGTTGTGTGCAGCCGTTAGATAAGTAGAGGAGGTAACAAAGGTTGCAAAAAAATTAGAACGCCCGAAGGTGCAAAGATATTGTATAGCTAGGTCGGAAGTTGGAGAGAGACAGATAGCTTGCTAGGTTGAGGAAGAGGTCCTTGGTGGGTTGAGTCCTGCACACTGCCTGCTCTGCCTGGGTAGATCTGAAAATAGACTGATTTACATTTTAGATATATGTGGGGAGGGACGGGTGAAGTTATCAGGGAAGCGTGGTAGCCTGGAATTCCACAAGTGCTGGTCCCCTTATTGTGCAATGCCCTTTTAGCTGGTTTGCCTCAGAGCGTCGGGTGGCCTTTGGTGGGTTTCCTCGGTTTTTAGCTGAAAATGAGTTTATTAACATTGAAACATATGTGGGAAGGGCGAGGAGTTTACAAAATGAAATGCATAACAGACTGAAATCCACGAGTGCTGGTCCCCTTCTTGTGCTATGCCCTTTAGCTGGTTTGCCTCGGAGCGTCGGGTGGCCTTTGGTGGGTTCGGTCGTATTATTCTTTCTGAAAATATACTATGAGAAATTATGTTAGTTGAATTTTTTAGTCTGAATGATTCGCCTGTGGTGGAGAAGGAGTGGAAGTGGTACAGGCTGAGGGGCAGGAATGCCTTTGAGAGGACATACAGGGAGGTCGGAAAAGTGAGTGAGAGGTAAGGTTGCCTCTGTTGTGGGTGCTGGTACTCGCTGGATCTGGTCATATCATTATGAGGGGTGGCTCTCAGATCGCTTTCCCGGTTCTGGATATGAACTGCTTCACGAGTCGCTGGACCTTGTCGTCGCAGCTTACACTGAGGCAGTTTTCAGTTGTCATAGGTTGGTTTGAGGCTCTGAAGTGCAGCACGAGCTTTTGTCTCTCTATTTCATGGTGTTTACAGTTTAGTAGGAAGTGCTCCATGGAGTTAGGGGCCCTGCATTCCTCGCACACAGGAGTGCGGAATCGGTCTGGCCAGCACCCTAGTCGCATCTTCCACAGTTTTCGAATGGCCGGAATTTTGGTCGGTTTAGTCACTTGATTCTTGAGACTGGGTTTGTTGAGTAGTTTGTAGGCAGCTCTGCCTTTGTCGCTGGTCGACCACTGTTGGGACCATTCTCTGCATATTCTGCTTTTGATAATCGCTTTTAGTTCAGTTTTGCCCAGTCCCGCGAATACTGTGTTGTGGCTAACCGTGCCTCTCTTCGCCGCTCTGTCTGCTGTTTCATTGCCCTCAATGCCTATGTGTGCTGGGATCCAACCAATGGTAGTTTGGCATCCCAGGCTTCTGAGTCGGGTGGAAATTGTCAGGATTTCCTCTTTGATGTCTTGCCGGCTCACTTTCGAAAAGTCCCTCAGGGCTTGTACTGCTGATAGTGAGTCAGAAAGGACGAGGAGTTTTATGGGGGGCCGTTCGCAGGCTAGCTCCAGTGCTTTCAGAATCCCTACCAGCTCAGCTGAGCAGACTGCCATATCGTTAGTGAGTCGGTATTCGTGTGTGGTCTTCCAGGTCGGTATGTAAACACCGGCCCCGACTTCTCCCGTGCTGGTTTTCGAGCCGTCGGTGTATATAATCATAGTGTCAATTTCTGCGTCACGGATGTACTGTTCGACTCTCGAACTTTCTAGAAGAAAAAGTGGAGCCCCAGAAATAAAAGCCGTGGAATGCCAAGGGTTGTAACTCGAGAATTTTTAGATAACACTGTGTTGACAGTTTAGTCCCTTGCACATAAGTGTGCCCATAGTGAAAATAAAGATGCTGTATTCAAGAGTATTGCGGACTCGCTGGAGTGGCTAGATTCAATGGCTGTGACCTCCATGTCGTGGACACCTTGGTGGTCCTGGGAATGAAAGTGCAACGGTACTGGTTTCAGGGCACTGTTCTGCACAGCCAAAAGATATCCGAACCTGTCAACCAGCCTTAGACCCGTTTCACCGATGTATTTCATGCCTCATCTCTTGCAGTTGATGGTGTAAATGGCATTGCGGCTGGTTCAGCAGAATGCTTCACGTATGCGGAAGGTAGCATTCGGGAATTCCAGACTGTATTCCTGAACCACATATGGGCAAGTCCTGCATACAGGTCTGTGACAAGAGACGTTTTAAGTCTAGTCGCTGGATTAATGTTTAAAAGCCGCAAAAAAAAAAAAAATTAAAAAAAGAGCGTACTCTAATTATTGGGATTTTGTGGAAAAAGGGGGAGGGGCGCCTCCCATGCTCCATCGCCTATGTCGTAATACCTTGTATTACATATGCTATTTTGCCGTGTTCTTCTGTGTTCTGATTCTCCGTCACTTTGTGGGACAGATTTTTAGTTATTTTGAAACCCGACCCTGGTTGTTACCGAGGGCTCTAATATAACCTAACGGTTGCAGTGGGCTTTCTGGGACCTCTCCACGAGTGATCCTTATCCGATTGGTGACACTTTGTGTCACTGAGTGTTTATCGCTTGGTGCGAAGTCCTGGTGGGGCAAACAGTCAGTCAGTATTCTGCTGTCCTGACCCTCAATGTCCTGATCTGTGGCCCGAGCTGCGTGCGATAAGCTGGTGTAACTCTTCTATCTGTACGGTACAATCTAGTGAAAAGTTTCAGTCTACAAGGAAGTTATTTCCAGGCCGAGGTGATACGATTTTCTTGAGACTGTCTATCGTATGTAGTTTTCATGTTTACAAGTTGTCATTATTGACGTTATTATTAAACACCGGTAAATAGTATAGAAGTTATCAGTGTAGATATAATTCTAATCGTACCCCTCCTCCCTTTTCAGAAAAAAAAAAACTGGATAGAGATTGATGAAATACCCAATACTCAGTGATACCTCAATGAAGCCTGTAAGTCAATTCTAAGCGGAGTTATTAATATTTTAGTGGCGTTTACCACCATAGACAAAATGTTGTATCTGACACAAGATGGATTCCGAGCTGGGTCCCAGTACAAATTAGGGTTGAAATAACTAAATGTTTGCGTTTTATTACAATAACTTGATATTATTTTTTTTTAAAATAAACTTTTAGCAGCTGTATATCACTGCAATCGGGCAGTTAGGCCTGACTCAAGTCTTTGAGTCTAGTACGAGGGGAAAGAAAAGGGGGCGGGGTGGTTAGCACCAGAGGCTTAAAGGCAGGTAATGCAGTTTTGTATTTTCATTTAGTGTAACATGTTAATACTCGAAATGATAGTATTGTTTTATATTTTGGGTTTTTACTTATGAAGCATCAGAATAGAGTTTAAAATATTCAATCCAACGATACCAGTGAAACATGTAAGTCAATTCTAAGCGTAGATATTAACATTTTAGTTGCGTATACCAGCCTAGACACATTATAGTGAAATTTGACAAAAGATTAATTCTAGACTTCATCTCAGTAATATGTAGGGTGGAAATTACTGTTTGGTTGCATTTTTGGCACTAACCGCTTAAAATTGAAATACATTGACACTATCATTGTTACTGTGTAGATCTATGGATTAGCTGCTCTTTGTGGGTGAGTATGTTCTCTTTGTGTACTGCTCATTTACCAGTACTGAAGAAAGAGCAGTGCTACGTCCGAACTGTCCGAGGGCATCGCACGCTTGCCAAGTGTCTAGGGGTTTTGTTTATGCTTCGCCCCTACGTACAGAAGTTCTCCAGTCAACAATGATCCACAAGCACCAGAATCACTATGTCAACACGAATACATTAGAAAATATCTCTGTAATAGTGCATAGTTTTCTTTATCATGGACGAAACACGTAACGACGAAAATGAGTGGTGATCGATGACACACTGTCAAGTCTTTTACTGCCTTTCCAAATATTCTCCTCGGCAGTGTTTCCAGACACGGAGGAAACACTCCAGCGAACTATGTCCCAGGTACGAAACACTTCAACGAACTATGTCCCAGGTGCCTTCTATGGGCAACTCACACCCGACCGCGCAGATACACCTTTGTGATGTACAGTGACCACCCCTTGACGGCTGTCCCTCCAATGGGCCCATCAGTCTGAGGGTTTGAGGTTACAATTCAGCTCAGCAGCTGGTTACGCTTGGGTCTTGCAATACCTGTGAAGACAGCTGTTAGCCGTTAATTTAAAAAAACCTCTGTCTTGCACATCCAGCAGCATGGACCTTTTGCACCCATCTCTGTCATCATCATCATCTAGTGCCTTTACGACTGGTGCAGGCGATCACGTCTCTGACCTCTGGTACAATTGAACAGCAAAGTGAGTTTAGCACACGACACACAGCTACAATGGTTGAAGATTTAAAAAATTTAACTTATGTAATAGTTGTATTTTAGTTTGTATACAGTCTTAATTACTAAACATGGTCAGACAGTATGGCCTGATGGGTGAAATTATCGGAGGCTAGGAGTACTCTGGTAAAAATGTCTCAAACAGATAATTATGTAAACTAAAAATAATGACATTTGCTTAAAAAATGCTACAATGGTTGAAGATTTAAAAAATAAAACTCATATAACTATCACTTTTGTAAGCATTTAAACTTAATTACAAAGTATAGCAATGATGGGTGATATGCTCTGGATTTAGAGGTGATAAGATGAAAAAATAGCTCAAACAGACAATACTGCAAACTCAAAGTAGTGACAGATGCATTAAAAATACATTTAAAAAACTGTTGTAGATTTCAAAAATGTAACTTTTATATAAATGCTGTAATTCTGAATTTCAGTATAAAATGTAACTTAATTGCTAACTATGTTCAAATATGGCAGCGTGATTGTTGAAATTCATATCCAGATTTTGGGGTTATCAGGTAAAACAAGTTATCGAACAGATAGTGCTATTAACAGAAAATAATGAAAGATGGCTAAAATACTTTAACTTTTTGAGGATCAAGCAAAGCTTTGTGTGTTGATTGAGAAGTTCAGATTTGCCCAAGCAACACTGTCTGCGTCAGTCGTATGTCCCGTACATATAGATTCGCAAATGGCTCCATATTCATTTCTAATGTTTAGGACTACCATCAAAGTAGTTTTTCTCTGTAAACAAGTCTATGGTCCTACATATGTAGTCGCCGACTGAGATGATTCATTGCTAGCGGGATTTTCAGACAATGCATTTTATGATTTCGTGTTCCAGTGGCCATGGCTACCAATGTACCGAACACAAACACATGAAAAAATGCACCTTTCTGTGGCTGAAGCTCTGAAATTGTTTCAGTCAGATGTTTTCTAATAATGAAACAGTTAAATTTTTTGGGAAGTAATTCAGACGGTAAATATACACCAGTGGCAGCTGAGAGGTCAGCTGTTCGTTCTGATGGGGTAAATCGAGGACCCATTTCATTTATGAAGGATGGGATATCACCCACATTTGCATCAAAAGGACTGTTTTAGACAGTACCATACTCATACTGTGGCTAAATTTCATTAAAATCATTGCAGCTACAGTCAGTATATAACTACAAAGTTAATATTTTGTGTATTTAGGACTATATGTCCAATTTTCTGCCATTTATATTTGTAATGTTGTTCAGCACTCTAAGAGAACCTGGAGCCTCTGAGTGATAAACCAGAAACATATCATAACTTTTGAATTTGTTAGGACACAGAACAAACTTCAAAGTATTATTGCTCTTATGGCTTCAAAACAACGATAAGTAAAGATTTTTGTTGTAACATTTTATCTTTGTAAACACAACACCTACCAAATTTTTTTGGGGCTGTCTTCCGAATAATGGTCCCAAATTATTGAGGCCTAAAATATACCCTAACAGGGCCTCAGTCACATGTAAATTGCGGACTTCCTCCTCGCCGAGAGTATCTCCCACGCCACTACGTGCTCAACTAGATGGCTGAGTCTCATGAGCAAATAAATTAAAGGAAGCTGCAGGAGATGCGGTAGCTGCTGCTCATGAGTCCCAGCCATATAGTTTAGCCCCAATCCATACCGCATGTAGCGGTGTGGGAGATACTCTCGTAAGTGCACAATTTAAGTGGCCGGAAGTCCGCAATTTACATGTGACTAACGCCCTGTTAGGGTATATTTTTGGCCTCGATAATTTGGGACTGTTATTCGAAAGATAGCCTTTTTTTCTACTAACTATGACTGTATGAAACAAAAACAAATCATCAGATTTAAAATGTGCATTCATTCCTTTGAAAAAACTACTTACCTTTTATATTGATTTTTGCCCAGCGCTCCAGCGTAGTTGACAGCACGCCAGCCTAGTTAATAGCCTGTTGGAAGTCAGGCGACAATCCGCATGTGTGTCTGGTCTTGGGTTCAAGCCAGGGGATGACAGAAAAGCTGCATACTCCCAGATTGTGTACGTGGCACTGAGGCTGAAGGGCTTCCATGCTAACAACACTGAGCCAGATGAGCTATGCTAAAGTGCTTCTGATTCCTTCCCCCCCCCCCCCCCCCCTTACTTCCTGGGACAGCACCCTGTACCCACTCAAGGCTGTGTCAACCTGGGAGTCCGGCTCCTGCAGGCAGCGAACCCACGACCTTCTAATCTGCGGCGAGCATCTAGGCGCTCCGCCACGGCGACTCCCCACGCACAAGCAAGTTAAGATAATATATTCATTTAGTAATCATCACAAAAAAATAAATGCATTGTGTTTTTTGCAGAGCTGTTGAACTTATCACATAACCAGATATGCCTTCAGGAAGAAGACCTCCTCCACCTCCACCTGTAAGAATTGCATATTTTTTTCAATTTTCTGCTTATTCGGTCATGTGATTTTGTAGTAATAGATTGCTGATGTATGATTTCATTGTGACAGATTTGCTGATGTGCGATTTCATTGAGACAGATTGCTTATGTGTGATTTCATAGTGATAGATTGCTGATGTGTGATTTCATTGTGACAGATTGTTGATGTATGATTTCATAGTGACAGATTGCTGATGTATGATTTCATAGTGACAGATTGCTGATGTATGATTTCATAGTGATAGATTGCTGATGTGTGATTTCATTGTGACAGATTTGCTGATGTGTGATTTCATAGTGATAGATTGCTGATGTGTGATTTCATTGTGACAGATTGCTGATGTATGATTTCATAGTGACAGATTGCTGATGTATGATTTCATTGTGACAGATTGCTGATGTATGATTTCATAGTGACAGATTGCTGATGTATGATTTCATAGTGACAGATTGCTGATGTGTGATTTCGTAGTGACAGATTGCTGATGTGTGATTTCATAGTGACAGATTGCTGATGTGGGATTTCGTAGTGACAGATTGCTGATGTATGATTTCACAGTGACAGATTGCTGATGTATGATTTCATAGTGACAGATTGCTGATGTATGATTTCATAGTGACAGATTGCTGATGTATGATTTCATTGTGACAGATTGCTGATGTATGATTTCATTGTGACAGATTGCTGATGTATGATTTCATAGTGAAAGATTGCTGATGTATGATTTCATAGTGACAGATTGCTGATGTATGATTTCATTGTGACAGATTGCTGATGTATGATTTCATTGTGACAGATTGCTGATGTGTGGTTTCGTAGTGACAGATTGCTGATGTATGATTTCATAGTGATAGATTGCTGATGTGTGATCTTTACCTCCAAGCATATTTCCTGGTGCCATTCTCTTAATGGCACCCCACTCCAAAACGTGGAGTCGTACACCTGTTTGGGCAGTAATGTAGATAGAGTTGGGGGAACTGATAGATATTAAAATAAGGATACAAAAAGCAAGAGGAGCTTTAATAGCATTAGGGAATTTATGGAGGCCAAAAGAAAGTAAAAGAAATACTAAACTTAAATTTTTAATTCTTATGTCAAATCAATACTTTTTTATGGAGTGGATACATGGAGAACAACTAAGGCAATTACTAATAAATTACAGACATTCATTAACTGGTGTCTGCACAGAATAGAGGGAATTAAATGGTATGATAGAATCACCAATGTAGAGATTTGGGAGAGAATTATGCAAGCTCCAGTGGACCAAGAGGTGAAGAAAAGGCACTGGCGTTGGATAATACCCACATTGAGAAAACCGGAGAGCAATATAACTAGAATGTCTTTGCACTGGTACCCACAGGGGCATAGGAATAAAGGAAGGCCAAAAAACACAGGGAGAAGGGAGCTGGAAAAGTTGGAAAGATGGGGAGGACATAGGGAGAGCTGCATGTGATAGCAAAAGATAGAATGACTTGGCATGAGTTCGTTGAGGGCCTTTGCTCTTTTGGGGGCTAGAAAGGCAGAAGAAAATATTTCCTGTTACCATTTTAGGTTCATTCAAACTGGGCACCCAGATCACAATTGTGTTACAAAAATGAATGACAAAAAAATCCATCTCAGTTCAAAACTGAAAATTAAGCCCTTTATGTCAGCATCTAGCCATGGCTGTACTTGCATCTCCCAAATGAGATCAACTTAACAGAAAATTGCCTAGTAAAACCACACAGCAGCCAAAATATACAGGTGCTGGTTATGATGTCCTGTAGTGAACATGCAGCTGACTTCTGTGAACATATCTATAATGAAAGCTCATGCTTGCTCTTTAAACAATATTTGTAGCCAAGGGATTCTGATTCAGCACCACCACCACCACTGCCATCAAGACACCCTGGAAACAGCCAGCTTGTGGTAGGCACATGTGTTTGTAGTCTTGTTGAAATTTTGGTTGCTCATTAGCCTTAACTATCTCTATGAAACTATTACTGTTTTTGGGGGTATAGTTTTCGTTTGTTTAAATTATGTAATTCTTTTTTAAAATAGCATATATTTATTAACTGTGATATCTAATCCAGACACCTTATAAAAATATAGATTTACCTCATCGTTTTGTTTTGTTTCTTAGAAAGATTTGACATATTTGTGTATAGTTTTATGTTTTAAATAAGGATTTTGATACTTTATAATTATACTCAAGATTTTTATATTATTTAGCTGTTGACTGGCAGTCTGTAGTAATAGGTTACCTGCATTGAGTAACTAAACTAGGAGAAACATTTGAACTAACAGTTTGTTACATGTTCACCTTCAGGTATAGTGTAGACAATAAAATGTCTTCAAATTTATGTTAGAATATGTTGTTTAGTGCAGCTGTAGTCCTTGATGTTATTGTTATTTCTTTAGTTTGAATGTAGTAGTAGTCTTGTATTTATTTATGTCCAGCTGTTTGTAATATAGTACCCCCAAAAAATGCTGTCAGGAGTCATCATAGCAAATTTATAGCAAGTAAGTTATCTATATTAATAAAAAAAATTTTATTTTCCGAGTTTGTTAACTAAAAACTCGGAAACAACGGAACCGATTGCTTTTAAATTTGCACACAACATTGCCTTTTGCTCCATGCATGATTTTTTGTCACAAAACTGCACAAACCACGAATGACGCAGCTCCAGCAACGGTCAAATCATTATTTGTTTCGTTGTCCCCCCCCCGGATTTGTTTTTAGTTGTTTGGCCGTTTTTGACTCCTGAGCTCTTTTTGAACTCTGCATTACTATATAATTTAATTTCAACTTTCTGCTTGAGTGTTTGGTAGCGTAGTTATAACTATTCCGCCTATCATGCGAGTGACCCGCGTTCGATTCCCCGCTAGGTGATATAACTTTTTTTTTAAAAGCCCTTAACGTTGTGTTGTGGTTTATAGCTAGGCTGCGATATCTACACCTTTTTCCAGTTTTGGGGTTTACAGCTAGCCTGCGAAAGCGGCGACGTGATGCTCAATGGTCATGTCACGGGTAATCTTTGTTCGCCCTCGAGAGGGTGGTTGGCAGGTTGTGTTGTGGTTTATAGCTAGGCTGCAATATCTGACCTAAACTCTTCCGTCTTCGGTAGTATATTTGTAAGTATTCCATCCTTCACGTGGGTGACCTGTGTTCGATTCCCCGCTGGGTGATAATTGTTCTTTTTCCCTTAAAAGGGTGGTTGCCACGTTGTGTTGTGGGTTACAGCTAGGTTGCGATATCTGCGCCTTTCGCCCAAAGACATCCGATTTCAGTTAAGTCCCGATTAGCCTCCCCGCGACGCTTCTCGATCAAAAAACTATTAGGCGATGACAGAAACTGTTAACTAACAGTCCAATTTAGTTTGGGTGGACACGGATGCCAAGGTCAGTTAAAAATCGTTATTTCGTAGAGGGAGAGATGACGGGTGCGGGGTATTTTTCTCCGCTATACGTGAGTATTGTGTACTTTTTACTGTGGGTTCCATCACTGGTTACATGATAAAGTTTATTTTTTTTTTCTATGTCGGGGGCAACATTAAACTAAATAGTCCGTGGCGACAGCATGCGGCGCTAACTCTTCTTTTCTACACAGACTGTAGTGACAGTTTTTGTTGTTGTTGTTGTTGTGATGGTGGTGGTGGTAGTGGTTGCAGTAGTACTGGTACTGGATGGGTGATGTGGTAGCTGTTACACTGGCCACATTTACTTCTCGGTACAAGTTAATGCTACCTATTTAAGTCTGGGTGGACACGGATTCCAAGCTCAATTTAATTATAATATTTCATCACATGGGGACTTTCCCATCCTTCGGAGATGATGACATTATTAAGGGAGCGGGAAAGGGGGGGGGGGGTGGGGGTTATGCCAGACACAGTTAGCTGAGAGAGCTTAAAATATTTTTTTAACGTTCTCATTTTTTAACCTTTTCTATTTTCATAATTTCGCCAGGTGATGATTTTTCAATCCTTCAGAGAGGGAGATATGATTGTTGGGAAAAGGGGAAGGGGGGTTATACCAGACACAGTTAGCTGAGAGAGCTTAAAATATTATTTTAATGTTCTAATTCCTAACTATTTCTATTTTAATAATTTCGCCAGGTAATGATTTTTCAATCCTTAGGAGAGTGCGAGGTGTGATTGTTGGAGGGAAAAGGGGGGGGGGGGGGGGGGGGGGGGGTTATGCCAGACACAGTTAGCTAAGAAAGCTTAAAATATTATTTTAAAGTTCTAATTTCTTAACTATTTTTATTTTAATAGTTTCGCAAGGTGATGATTTTTCAATCCTACGGAGAGGGAGATATGATTGATGGAAAAGGTGAGAGGGGGGGGGGGGGGGGTATGCCAGACACAGTTAGCTGAGAGAGCTTAAAATATTATTTTGAAGTTCTCATTTCTTAACTGTTTCTATTTTAATAATTTCGCCATGGCTGATTTTTCAATCCTTCGGAGAGGGAGATATGACTGTGTCGAGGGGAGGGATGGGGAATATGACAGACACTGTTAGCTGAGAGCTATTGTCTTTCCTCTCCATTTCACCATTCTGGGGCACAGCAACGCGTGGCTGGGTACAGCTAGTAACTATATAAATAGTTAGTTATAAACAACTTAGTCAGCTTTAGAGTTAGAGAGTGAAAATCACCATTAACTCTTTGAGTCCCCGGGGGTTAAGCATCAGAAGCCCAAGGGGTAGTAATGCAGTATTGAAGTGTTACAAGTGTAAAACATTAAAGCCATAAGTCTTGTTGGCGTGCATGAAGAAGTCTGCTTGGAGGCCAAATTGTTTTCAAACAGACCCTTAGTAACTCAGTAAAGCTCACGAACATGCTATATTTATGTGTTTTTTTAAACTGTTTCTGAATCAATCTAATGGTCAGCATGTGTGCCATCGAACACACACCCAAAAAAAACACAGGAAAGATCATTCAGGATCATGCAGGTTTGCGTTTGTATACTAGCCTGTGATATATGCACACATCACGTGCCAAGGGGGCAGTTGGGTAGTAACCAGTTAGCATGTGATGTTTTCCTTGAGACTTAAAGAGTTAACTGATTTAATTTATGTATGTTAAATGATTGGGTTGTTAAAAAAGTAATAGTTTCAGAATATATATGACATTTGATGACAACATGCCACATCTAATATATTTACTAACAGGATGATACCTATGAGCAGCCAGCATGTCCGCCTAATTCTAGTAATGGTATGGCTGCTAAACTTGCAAGTCTCAGGTGTGTTGCATGAGTTTGGTTTGTTTTGTTTTTAAAGTTGATTTAAAACCATACCTTCTTCCATCATTGTTAAAGTTCCACTTACTGTGATTAACTCTTAAAGTCCCAGTATCATTGTTATTAAAGTTTAACTTACTGTTATTAACTGTTTTAATCCTATTGTTATTGATAATATACTTCTTTTTTAAAACACCCATCATGTTATAAGAACAGCTGGATTCAAGTAAGTAAAAGAGGCACTACAGAAAGACAGTGTGACATTAACACAAGCGATGCAAGTTGGAACAGACAGAAAACCACACCTAACACCTCTCTGTGATACTTTACATACAGCATAAGCAGTAGTAGCCCCCCCCCCCCCCCCCCCCCCAACCCCCCCCCCCCATAAAAAAAAAAGAAGAACAACAATTAGACTAAACTCAAGAAATCTGTCTCCCCTAGTCGCCAGCTCCCCGTTCATCTCTGTAAAATTAATAAAATTGTGAAATGATCTGGTTGATTCTCATCAGCCATTTCTAAGCACCTTCATATAATATTTTTACTCAGTTCTCTGCCATTTTAAAATAAATCTGTTGTGGTGCAGTGACTTGAAGGAAAGTTAAAGCCTTTTTGCTGCATATAAAAGGATGCCTTGTGCATCACCTGAGGCATCAGTAGGCTCTGTGCTGGTTTTATGGAACTTCTTTAAGACTCCTTTTGTGCACCATGGCTATCAGACGCCTTGACAAAACTGGCAAGGAATCTCTGAACTGGTGGGTCCCAGATTTGCAGTGATCATACCTCTTTTTCTTATAGACCATGCTGTTTGGTATTAGTAATCTTGTTTGTCATCAGCCTTCTGTCACAAGTATTGCCAATAATGCTTGATGCAAATATTCTTTGTCTGTGAAACATATTCTCTTTTGATCTTCCCTATTACCTCTCAACCCTTCAGGTTGTCCTGTTATCACAACATAACCCAGCTTTCCTCTTCTCAAGATGTTCTCAAAAGAATGGCACATCTTATAAGTGCAACCAATGCTCTTTGTGAGTTGATTTCTACTAAAGCTTCTCTTAAAGCTGCATGATGCCACCATCAAATCTCAGCTTGAAAAGTAACTAACTACTGCAGTGCAGACCTGATAAGGAGAACTCCACAGGAACCCAAGAAATGGTTCTTATTAGAAATTTCTCTTATCCAGATAAGTATCCAAGCAAGAAAAATTGCAGGTGATAAACATATTGTTTTTCACAACAGAAATTCACCAAACCCAAGATCACCTTAAGCGGTGTGCACTGTATCTGTATTTTCCTCATAATTATACATTACTTATAGATATACGAATACTAAACTATTATTAACTTAAATGTATTAATTATGCATATTTTGTGGTTTAGTCTACCAGTTGAAATTGTCCCTGTCATTTGTATGGTTTAGTCTACCATTTGTTAACTGGGATTTTAATTTTCCGTGTGATTCATGTAGTTTAGTCCTCCAGCTGATAACTGTGATTTTAATTGTCCCTGTCATTTGTGGGATTTAGTCTACCAGTTGTTAACTGGGATTTAAATTTTCCTTGTGATTTATGTAGTTTAGTCCTCCAGCTGATAACTGATTTTAATTGTCCCTGTCATTTGTGAGATTTAATTTACCAGCTGACAGCTGAGATTATTAATTGCCTGTTTCATTTATTTGGCTTAGTCTACCAGTTGACAGCTGTGATTTTTAATTGTGCCTGTTTTTTGTGTGGTTTACAAGTTAACCTCTGTGATTTTCAATTGTCCCTGTCATTTATGTGATTTAGTCTACCAATTGACAGCTGTTATATTTTATTGTCCCTGACATTTGTATGGTTTAGTCTACCATTTGTTAACTGGGATTTTAATTTTCCGTGTGATTCATGTAGTTTAGTCCTCCAGCTGATAACTGTGATTTTAATTGTCCCTGTCATTTGTGGGGTTTAGTCTACCAGTTGTTAACTGGGATTTAAATTTTCCTTGTGATTTATGTAGTTTAGTCCTCCAGCTGATAACTGTGATTTTAATTGTCCCTGTCATTTGTGGGGTTTAGTCTACCAATTGTTAACTGGGATTTTAATTTTCCGTGTGATTTATGTAGTTTAGTCCTCCAGCTGATAACTGTGATTTTAATTGTCCCTGTCATTTGTGGGATTTAGTCTACCAGTTGTTAACTGGGATTTAAATTTTCCTTGTGATTTATGTAGTTTAGTCCTCCAGCTGATAACTGATTTTAATTGTCCCTGTCATTTGTGAGATTTAATTTACCAGCTGACAGCTGAGATTATTAATTGCCTGTTTCATTTATTTGGCTTAGTCTACCAGTTGACAGCTGTGATTTTTAATTGTGCCTGTTTTTTGTGTGGTTTACAAGTTAACCTCTGTGATTTTCAATTGTCCCTGTCATTTATGTGATTTAGTCTACCAATTGACAGCTGTTATATTTTATTGTCCCTGACATTTATGTGATTTAGTCTACCAGTTGACAGCTGTGATTTTTAACTTCCCCTGTCATTTATGTGATTTAGTCTACCAGTTAACAGCTGTGATGTTTAATTATCCCTGTCATTTATGTGATTTAGTCCACCAGTTGACAACCATGATTTTGATGACTGTTTTGATTCTGATGACTCTGAATGGGACCCTGTGGTGAGAATTTCCTTTGTTTTTCAGTTTTCCTTATGAGATCAGTATATCACCAGCATGCACCATCCCTTTATCATATTTCTTGCACTATAACATATCATGTTGGTCATCAAAGGTGACTTATCAGGGTTGGCATTGGGCTGACTATGTAATTCTGCAGAAAGTCTTCGCTGCTAAAGGCAGCCTACCATGAACGAGTCTACAGGAAGGAGGCATGAAAGAAATGTTTCATGTTGTGAAGAAAGATGTGAGGAACCTGGATCACTGATTCATCTCTCTTCACCTTCAGAATTGTCACCTGGAATGTTAGCTCTCTGTGTCTGCTAGGAAGCAGCACAAAAAGTACAAACATTTTAGAAATTGAAAAAGAAATTCAATGCTACATGGTTAACATTTTTGGATTATAAGAAACAAAGTTGAATGGAGCAGGCATAAAGCTTTTAAATACAAGTGAAACAGCGCTTCTCGAGCCAAAAATGAAAATGGTCCTCACGATGAAGAATTTGCCATAAGAGGTTTTTGAGAGAACTAAACAAACTCCAGAAAATCAAGAGGTACAGAGAAGCTTATGCTGGTTAGGACACACACTAATGAAATCTATTAATATTATAACTATAAGGTCCTTTACATGGAACCCACAGGATCAGTGGAATAAAGAGAGACCTAAAAACAGAGAGATTTTGAGATAGGAGAGGTGCAGGGAGCTGAAGAAAAAGGCAAAAGATAGGAGAGAATTTTGAGTTGGTTGCAAGGATTTTTTTAGTCAAGGAAAAAAACAGAGAAGATGTCCTTTAACAAGCAGCTCTGAATATGCCTGAAGTACCTTGATTGTCCAATCTTGATCTCAGCTGGAAACAATGACAACAACAAAACAGCTGCACTAAGGAAAAGAGCATTAAAAGGCTGTAAACAGTTGTATGTCTGTTAACCGTGGACAATAATAAACAGAAAAATGTTTTCCCAATTTTTATTTTAAATAATGTGGACACAAACAATACATTAAAAAATATATTGCCTGGCATATTTCGCCGTATCTAAACATTTCAAAGAAGTGCTGATCCTGAACTTCTGGTGGAGAGATGTGCAGCCTAACTTGACAGTGCGATGTATTTCAGTGAAAAGATTTCATGTTTTGAATGTTTCAGTATGTTGATTTAGCTCTGTAGTAATACGCTTGATAAGATGCAGCAAAATATGCCCGACAAATAAATGATGCAATCTGTTGTTTGTATCCACATTATTTAAATACTAAAAGCCAAGAAACAGCTTGTGGAAGCAAAAAGGCTGTTTCTGATGCCAGTGCAAAGAAAACTTTCTTGTGCCTGTGGTGCATCAGGTATATAATGCTGAACTCATATTTTGATAGACCATTCGGCATTTAGTGGGTGATTTTATTAGCATCACACTGAGAGCCAAGGTCAGTTTGGAAGAAAATCTGCCATGATGCAGATTTGAACCCAAGACCTTTGGGCTGGCAGGAGAACATCTAGCCACTAAACCACTGCTGTTCCCAAAAAATACCATGGGAGGACATAAACATGTGCCAGTCCTTCAAGAAGACGATAAAGACTAAAATCATTTTTAGAAATTAGGCATAGATGGTGAAGATTTTCTGACATGCTTTGAGGAGGAATTAGCTTGAAAGTCACAGTTGACCACCTATGTGGGAAAAGAGCACAACGGCCTAAAAGAGAATACCTGAATAGCTTGGTCATGACTTCGGGCGGAGAAGCACATTGGGGAGAATACCAGCTTCATCCTAGGACAAGGAAATGCAACCTGAAAACTGAATATTATGGCAGGGTGGATTACCTCCTTAACCTTGGTTGGCAGCAAGTTTATGAGGAAAGCTCAAACAAGTATACAGATAAAGCATTGCTCTTCTGATCCTGCAGCTTCTGCAGCTTAATTTATTGCAAACATATTGATGTTACCTTATCTTTGGAGTTAACAAAGCAGGCCGAGAGAGAGAGACAGTGTTGCGTGGGCAACACCTGGTCTCTGCAATACTGCCCAGGATTTGTGCTATGGAAGGGAGCTGCTGTGGTGTAGGGGTTAGATGCTTACATGCAAATCAGAAGGTGAGGGTTCAGATCCTGATGGAGTTATACTTTTTTTTGTAATGACCTTGGCTCCCAGGTTGACACAGCCTTAAATGGGTACAGTCCTGGGAAGTAAAGATGGCCGGCGTGTGCTTACCACATCACCCACCAAAGAGCCGTTGGTCTATAAAATGTAGGTCTAGCCATGTGTGCCCAATATGCCTGAAGGCATGGAAGAGTGTCCTTTACTTTACTTTGTGCTATGGAGAGGACGAAAATCATTCCTGGCCTTAATTGGTATCAGCATGACCTGTGTTTCCATGCCTCATAGCACATTGGGACACTATCATATACTTCTTTGTTTATTTACTTCTTCTGCCATTTGAAAAAACAAAATTTGAAATTTAGTTATAAAGTAAAAAAAAAAATATTATGTGTGTGTGTATATATATATATATATATATATATATATATATATATATATATATATATATATATATATATATATATATATATATATATATATATATATATATATATTAGTTTATGTAACCACATTTTAAAAATAGAATAAAAGCACAGTAAAATCTCATTAACACACTCGCTTTAAAACTTTTCATTTCCTTGTAATTCATGTTAATAAGGTTTTACTGTAAATGAAATAGTTGATAATTGTCCCTATTTGTAAAACATTTTAAAATTTAGAATAATAGAAAATAGCTGATAATTCTTCCTGTAAGCATACATAACTACATTATCAAATGTAGAGTATAAATATATGAAACAGCTAATGACTTTTTGTCGGTGTAGCAAAGTTTTTAAATATAGAGTAATTGTGTATGAAATACCTGATCATTCTTCCTGTTTGTCTATACTCTATAACTTTTTTCTTAAAAAAAAAAAAAAGAATAGTTTATAAAGTACCTGATAATGTGTCCTGTTCTTCTGTTCAACCACATTTTAAAACTGTAGTAGTATACGAAACACCTAATGATTCTTTGTATTTGTTTGTATTTAATCACATTCCTGAAATGTAGAAGTGATTGCGAAACACATGCTACCTCTCATTTACCTCATAATTTAGTTGTTTAGATGCAAAATGTTATCGCTAAATATTACTTTAATTATTTCTTGCGCCTGCTGCATGTTTATGCCTCTCGCCCACCATCTTTATCTCCTTCTTTTAGTCAATGCCATGTAGAGTGGTAATCGTCAATGCTCACAATCGTCTGACTTGTATATGTTGATCATTTCCAATACAGATAGATGTTCTTCCAGCCATGATGCTAGACTGTCTAACATCTACTCTCTTGGTCCGTCTCTGCCTCTCTTCCCTTCCATCTTTTTGTTATCACATTTACTCTAGTTTCCCCTTTTCTCATGATGTGCCCAAAGACTGTTCGCTTCTAATTCAGGTATCTCTTTGAGATTTGATTTCTTGCAAGTCATCATCATTAAGTTTGTCATTCCCTGTTTAAGTACTGGAGCCTCATTAGGGAAGACAAAAAGAATAGACCCACTGTCCCCTAACAAGCATGAAATAAAAAGTGATCACCACAATCACAGATCAGGTCAGTGTTTTTTACCCCTCCCCCCTTCCGAAACAAAATCCAGCTAGCCAAGCCATTCAAATAGTTGTATCTTTGTTATTTATCCTTGCTCTCTTTCTGTCAGTCTTACAAGTTCTCAAGTCTGTTTCCTCTCATAATATGTCATTGTCTTTGTCTAATTTCCCTAGTCTTTTTGGATTTCATCTATCTCATATAGAAATGCCTTTTTTTCTTCTAGCCATTCCCTATTCTTAACATACTGTCCAGAAACAACATTTTCGCTGCCTCATAGTATGGTGAAAGGCTCTTTACTTTTTTTTTCTGTAGCTCAAATTATAGATGTCAGATTGAAAGAATTGTTAAAATATGAAATCTGTCACCGCATTTAAAAAATCTGATAGTTGAAAGGTTGGACAGTGAACAGGCAATTAGAAAGGCAGCCTGAGTCTCTAAAGATGTGGATATACAGAAGAAAATATTGTATTTCATGGACTCAAAAACAGAGGTCCAGAAGAAGCTGGTAATGAAAAGAGAGATGTTGAAAGAAATAAAGAGACAAGTAAAATATTGAAATGAAATGTGACTTGCCTGTCCTTTACAGGATGCTGCAGAACCAACTCCAGCATTGTTTGGTTGTTTGAGATTTCCCTAGGCACTTTTTAGATTTTGTAGTTTGTCACTGCTTTCTGAACATTCAGCTGTCGGTGCCACTGGTGAAACAATTGCAAAGGGGTCTGGTGCCAAATTGCCTGCAGCTGGGGTCAGACGCAACATTCAGACTAAAGACGCAGATGAAAAGATATAACACATTTATAAATGCTGTACTGAAGATGACAACTGAACAGGTGTGTGAGATGTAGACTGTTTTACAAAGTGGATTATAATATCAAGCGATGGACATACAGCAGAAAATGTACAACCAGGACAAGAGACAGGAATAGTTGGAGATTAGATCAGTGATTGAGCTACACACAGGGGTAGCTGGAGATTAGTTCAATCAGTGATTAAGCTAAACACAGAGATAGATGAAGATCAGTTCAGGGATTGAGCTACACACAGAGATAGCTGGAGATCAGTTCAGTGATTGAGTTAAACACAGGGATATTTGGAGATCAGTTCAGTGATTGAGCTAAACACAGGGATAGTTGGAGATCAGTTCAGTGATTAAGCTAAACACAGGGATAGATGGAGATCAATCAGTTCAGGGATTAAGCTAAACACAGGGATAGATGGAGATCAGTTCAGTGATTGAGCTACACACAGGGATAGCTGGAGATCAGTTCAATCAATGATTGAGCTAAACACAGAGATAGATGGAGATCAGTTCAGTGATTAAGCTAAACACAGGGATAGATGGAGATCAGTTCAGTGATTGAGCTAAACACAGGGATAGTTGGAGATCAGTTCAGTGATTGAGCTAAACACAGGAATAGCCGGAGATCAGTTCAGTGATTGAGCTACACACAGGGATAGCTGGAGATCAGTTCAGTGATTGAGCTAAACACACGGATAGTTGGAGATCAGTTCAGTGATTGAGCTAAACACAGGGATAGCCGGAGATCAGTTCAGTAATTGAGCTACACACAGGGATAGTTGGAGACCAGTTCAGTGATTGAGCTAAACACTGGAATAGCTGGAGATTAGTTCAGTGATTGAGCTAAATAGTTTAAGTACTAAAACTCGTTATTGGTTCAAGATTTTGTAAGAACAAGGATGCTTATAATTATTTTAAATGGTTTACAGGTTGTTAGAATGGTTACAAAACTGTCTGAAGTGTCTGTACATGTAAGACGAAACCTTGATAACATTCTTTATGAAATGTCTATATATTAGCTTTCTTTTGAATATAATTGGGATAAAGGTTTATTTATTAACATTGATATTATTGCTTACTATATATAAAAGCCGAAACCTTGAATTATTCTTTATGAAATGTCTGTTAGCTTTTTTTGAATATGATTGGGATGACGGTTTATTTAATAACATTGACATTGTAACATATTGTTTACTTACAGCTGTTCTGTACTTTTCAAATGTTGCCTAATCTGCATGAATATATGTAATGGATAACAATACCCTTAGCATCCATCTTATTTTGTTAGATTAATGTGCTTTTATGGATGTGAGCCTTGGTTTATCTCGCAGTCATTAGTGAAGATTTTTCTTGTTGTGTTCACTTTCTGATTGATACCGATAGATATTTTCTTGTGATACACTCGTCTGTTTTTAGGAGTTCCCTTTTAGTGCCTCACAACACCGAGAAAAAAATATTCATGACGATAATAGGGGCTTCTAAGCAGAAATGCTATAAAAAGAATTGTAGAGTACCATAAATCAAGAAAAAAAAAAGCTGAATTTCTAAAATATTCAAACATCAAAGAAAATTGACTTGCGAACCGCATCCTGTCTTGGAAACTGAGATGCCTGGGCTATATCAGGTGCCACAGTAGATTGGAAAGAACAGTTGCGGAGGGTATGGTAGCGGTTAAGAGGGGCAGGGGCCGACCAGCACAAAGGGATGCATAAGGCAAGAAAATGCAGGAGGGGGGAGAGCTGGTGAGGGACCAAGCATTTTTATTTTTATTTTTTTTTTAAATTTTGTTATCAAGTGGTGCTGGAATGGGAGCTAGATTCTGTAATGGACCTGCTACATGATGACATGTGCTGAAACACTATCATTTGGAAACACTCCTTTCCCATTGGAATAATTTAGACGTAAAAAGGTTATGATGCACGGTTTATTGCCCATCATATTTTGCTGTATCTCAACTAAAAGGATCATGTGGTTAATCTTAGACTTCTGCATTAATCAGATGGTTAATCTTAGACTACTGCATTAATCAGATGGTTAATCTTAGACTTCTGCATTAATCAGATGGTTAATCTTAGACTTCTGCATTAATCAGATGGTTAATCTTAGGATTCTGTTGATCTGGTGTACAGTGTAACAACAGAAAACAATATTTTAGTTGAATTAAAAAATGTTTTGTTTTTCATTAAGTCTGTAGTAATGTATATGAGATACAACAACAATATGCCAGGCAGTAAAATTTGTAACGGTCAGCCCTGCATGCATTGGGTATTAGCACATTAACTATAACGAGCTGACAGCATCAAACCTCAAGCAGTTACAAACAGTTACAGTGAGGAAAAACAGGAAAATGTGTTAAGTTATGCAGATAACACTGGAATTATGTCTCTGCTTAAACATTGTAACCAAGTTAAGTTTATCGCATTTTAATCCATCTAACTGTTAAGGTTGCAGATAATTTACCATTCTTCTAGATGCTTCTTTTATATATGTGTGTGTGTGTGTTTGTATATATATATATATATATATATATATATATATATATATATATATATATATATATATATATATACATATACATATATATATATATATATATATATATATATAATTGACAATTTAATTATTACTAAATTTACTAATACATTTTTGAGGGCACTACAGCTGACATATGTACCTGCTGCCCCAAGGAACGTGTGTTCACATTCAAAATGTCAATCACCTGGGCCTCAGTCGACACAGTCTGAAATGGAGATCAGGAAAATTCCTGGGTAGTAAAAGTAGCTGGCTTGATTTTTACAGCATCACCCGTTGAGTGCCAGCTGATTTAATAATTTAGAGCTAGCATCTTTTATCTTTGTCAACTGTGGTGAAAAGGAGAGTTCTTCAGAACTACTTAGACACAATCTTGATGTATGGAAGTGTATCATGGACAGTCAACTGATTTTTGAGAAAATCTGTGGAAGCTGCAGAGTAGAGGTTTATAGAAGAGTCTGGAAATAAGTTCATTGAACAAAATAAAGAATATGTTTTGCAAGAAATTAGCTCGGAAAAAAACCAGCTGATTACCAACATCAGAAGTAAGAAATCCACATACACTGGACAAGTACAGAAAAACTAGAGTACACTGTGACAACAGACAAATTCAGGGAGGAAAGAAGTATTGAAACCACTAGAGAGGCTGTTGGAGAGTAGGGCTTCCTGCCATTAAAGAACATCTCTGTCAGAAACTATCGGCACCACATGAAACAGAAGACTGGACAGATAGTGTCACCCAGTATTGACTACAAGAAGTTACTTTACACTGTTACTGTTTTATTGAGACAGTATTTATTTTGGTAACAAAATAATTACTGGCTTGGGCAAAGAGTCAGAGGACTTGAAAAGTTATTTTGGGAACAAAACAATTTCTTGCTTGGACAAAGAGACGGAGCACTTGAAAAGTTATTTTGGGAGTGAGAGGTTCTCGGTCATGGAGGGAGGGAACAAAGGGTAAAGAGATAGGAACTGGATCTTGTGTATAGAATCTGTAGAAATATGTAATGGAAGGGAAATAAATGTGGATGTGCATGCATCCTGTGAGTATCTAACAGTGTTGAAAGGTCATGGTGCTAAGAGGATCACTGAAAGATAATGTGCATACCTGAAGGCTAATATTGATGAGAGTTAGTACTCTAAAAGAAACATATAGAGGACTGTGAATGTATATGCTTAGGAAGATCAAGTTGGGGTGCTCTTAAAGACACCTGTTGGAATCGCTATGGAGATCATGCTTGACAGTCATGTTGTCACAGTCGATGTCACTGGACGCTGATTTTATATCAAGTTTGTGCAAAGGTGTGTAAATGAAATGGAAAACATAGAAGCTGATAAACTTGGGGATGGGGCTGCTGTGCAAAACGGAGAAGCAGTGGACCGAGGAATATACTAAATGCCTTCAGAGAAACACAGTGATTAAATGACTGGCTGTGAATCTGCAACCTTGACCAGAATGCAAGGATTTCTAGTCAAAAAGGGTAAAGATAGACAAAAGCACTCATTCTATGAGGGCAATATATGAATAGTAAGCCAGACTCAGAACTAGTGTCATTAGCTATTTATTTCAAGATAAAAGTTGCATATCCTTTACAGGAATTTGCAGAACCAACCCCAGCAGCCCCTGGCTGTTGTGTGGTTTCTCTAGGCAAATTTATGTCCAGTAGTTTGCCATTTCTTTCTGGACGGTCGGCCCCCTGATACCACTGTCAAAACCAACGCAAGGCGCATGGCCCGCAGCCGGGATATAACTCGGCACCCCGGCATTACGAAGTGTTCGCATCGACTTAGCCTAGCCACAGAACCGACTTTATTTCAAGATAGACATTTTAAAAAAAGGGAGTTGGGAGTGGAGTTGAGCACTTTTTGACTTGCTAAGTTTGTTACACTGGGAAGTGATCTGTACAGTAACATTTTGTGTTAGGTATTTTATTACACTATATGATTTCAAGAGTCGTGTAGTAATGCAGTGGGAGTTGGTAGAGGAGTTTGAACTTAAAACCACTTAGCTAGCAGGCGACTTCACATACCATAGTGTGTAAATAGACCTGAAGAATACATTAGTTTACTGATATTTCTATAATAAAAATGTTTATCTGTTTCAGGAGGAACCTGTCACACTTCCGTCAGGTAATTTTGCTGTTTATTAAGTAACAGTGATTATCTGTTCATGTTTCTTTGTCTCTCTTTCTGTTTATGTCTTTCTGTTTCTCTTTATGCATCTCTGTGTATGTATGTATGTATGTGTATTTGTGACTCTCTCTCTCTTTCTCTGTATTTGTTTCTCTACATGCCTCTTGTCTCTCTACATGCATCTCTCTTTGATTCTCTGTGTGTTTTTCAGCCTCTCATATGTGTCTCTGTAGGATTCGCTGTACATGATTCTGTTACTCTTTGCGTTACTCCCTGTATGGCATGTCTGTCTGTCTGTCTGTCTGTCTGTCTGTCTGTCTGTCTGTCTGTCTGTCTGTCTGTCTGTCTGTCTGTCTGTCTGTCTGTCTGTCTGTCTGTCTGTCTGTCTGTCTGTCTGTCTGTCTGTCTGTCTGTCTGTCTGTCTGTCTGTCTGTCTGTCTGTCTGTCTGTCTGTCTGTCTGTCTGTCTGTCTGTCTGTCTGTCTGTCTGTCTTTTCTTTATACACCTTCCTGTGTGTCTATCTGCCTCTGTTGCATTCTGTTTCGATGTTTCTCTCTCTCTCTTTAAATCTGTCTTATTTTCTGCAAATCGCTCTACGTGCCCCCTTATGTGTCTGTATCTCTTTGTGTCTGTGTGTGTGTGTCTTTTTCTGTCCATGTATCTTTGTGTTTGTCTCTCTTTTTCTCTCTGTATTTATCTATTTGTCTGTGGATCTCTCTTTGTCTCTCTATCTCTCTGTATGCCTCTTGAGATCACATAGTTGCCCGTAGCAGTTAGCAACTTGATGTTGATGTTTGAGGAGTACATTTTGCTGACTGACTCTTGTTAGAGTCTATCAAGTATGCATGAATAATACACATAAATAGCATGGAAAAAACAGAAATAGCATAATTTGGGAGGTTTTGGTCGACAGGTTGTGAATTCCCTGGAAAACAGTTTCAACTCTTTTGTCAGATAATTCACAATTCAAGGCCTGCATCTGTCAGTGGGGTGAGCGTAGACCTTTTCTTCCAACCAGGTACCATTTCCTTGGAAGCTGTGTTATATACCTTTTCTCCCGACCAGGTATAAATGTACTATCTTTATGAGAGCTGTTGAAGACCTTTTCTCCTTACCAGGTACCAGTGTACCATCTCTGTGGGTGTTGTTGAATACCTTTCTCCTATCCAGGTACCAGTGTACCATCGCCCGTGGGAGATGTGTTGAAGACCTTTTCTCCTTACCAGGTAACAGTGTACCATTGCCCGTGGGAGCTGTGTTGAAGACCTTTCTCCTGTCCAGGTACAAAAGTACCATCTCCTTATGTGTTGTAGATCTCTTTTTTGACTTAAGTACCACTGTACCATCTCTGTGGGAGTTGTTGAAGACCTTTTCTCATGTACAGGTACAAATGTACCATCTCTGTGGGAGTTGTTGTTGTTATCGATCCAGCGGCACATGAGCTTTCACCCTTTGGCCCAATGCCATGTAGTGGAATTTGCATGTTTTCACAAGCTGTTCCACTTGTCTGGTCTCGGAGGGAGTAGCATTCTTCTAGTCTCGCTAAGTTTTGGGCACTCTAAGAGGTGGTGTTCAATAGTTTCGTTGGGGTAGTTACATAGCTGGCACTCTGGGGAGTGTTGTGGCTGTATTCTGTTTAGATGTCCGTTGAGTGGAGTATGTTGCGTTCTAAGTATGAAGATGGTGGCCTGTTCCCTTCGTGTTAGATGGTTAATGCTCTCATTAGGATCAGGGCGGCCAAGTGTCTTTAAACCTCTCTTCCAGTGTCTTCCATGGCCTGTCTGTTCAACCAAGTCTCTTTGTTTATAGCTCTTATAAATGTTTTTGCTGTCTGTAGGGTCGTCGCTGTAGGTGGTTGTTCTTGTGTTGCTCCTTTCTTTGCCAATCTGTCAGCTCTGTCATTAACTGGTGTGCTGGAGTGGCCTGGAATCCACTGAATCACTATTCTGATGTTGTATGAGGTAATAAGCTGATCAGCATCTAGGATTATCTTGGCTATGTCAGTTCTGCAGCGTTCACTGCCCTCCAGAGATTGAAGGGCAGACATTGAATCTGTAAAGATGACAATATTTTGGGCCTTTGAAGGGTAAACATCCATTACAGTCTTTAGGTGGTATACTGCTGTTTCCAGTGCAATTATTTCGGCTACTTGATGGCTTTTGGTAAAGACTATGGGGGTTGTTAAAGACCTTTTCTCATGTCCAGGTACAAATGTACCATCTCTGTGGGAGTTGTTGAAAACCTTTTCTCATGTCCAGGTACAAATGTACCATCTCTGTGGGTGTTGTTGAAAACCTTTTCTCATGTCCAGGTACAAATGTACAATCTCTGTGGGAGTTGTTGAAGACCTTTTCTCATGTCCAGGTACAAATGTACTATCTCTGTGGGAGTTGTTGAATACCTTTTCTCATGTCCATGTACAAATGTACAATCTCTGTGGGAGTTGTTGAAAACCTTTTCTCATGTCCATGTACAAATGTACCATCTCTGTGGGAGCTGATGTAGACCTTTTCTCCTGACCAGGTACAAATGTACCATCTCTGTGGGAGATACCTTTTCTCCTGACGAGGTACAAATGTACAATCTCTGTGGGAGATACCTTTTCTCCTGACGAGGTACAAATGTACAATCTCTGTGGGAGATACCTTTTCTCCTGACGAGGTACTAATGTACCATTTCTGTGGGAGATAATTTTTCTCTTGATGAGATACCAATGTACCATCTCCAGCTGCAAGACATATTAGGCGGTTAAAATTTTATGTTTGAGTGCAGCATGCAATGAAAGCCTGGCTGGGATAAGATCTCAGTGGTCTATATGTAGGTTCTGGGGTCCCATTATGGGGTAGGGAGGGGGAATAGACCCACTGCCCCCTCAACAAGCATGATGTAAGAGGTGACTAATTATAGAAGTTTCCTTCAAAATCAGAGTGCATTTGCGAAGAAACAACAGTCTGCTTACACTAAAACAGATCTCTGCAAACAGATTTGTATGCAAAAGTCAATTCTGGAACAAGACCAGAGTCCAGAAGGGGATGAACAGTCAGAACTTTCCACCAGAGTTTACTTCTGGTAAACATTAGGAAAAAAGAAAACTTCACCTGGGAATGTTTCCTTCACAGATTTAAGGTATATCTCTGTCTCCTTCTCCTCCCTATCTCCTTCATACTTCTTCTTTGTAGTACGCCTTCAGACTTCAAACTGAATGTTTTCAATGAAAGCATGGTCAACCTGCAGTTGTTGACATCTCCATAGACCAAACAGTTTAAAACATTTATCTTATAGGTATTTCATTGTTGGCGTCTTTAACCTAATATCCCAGTGAGTTGTATATGTGCTGAGAAAACTTAATATAGTTTTCAGCTTTCTTTTTTACATTAAAAAAAAAAACACACACAAAATATACATGCTGGCTACATATTAATATCTGTACAAATGCTGTGTTTAATAATTTGTTTTCAGATGATTACATAACACCAGATGGAGGAATAATTGTACGTACTTGTTAGTTTAATGTTTTGTGTTTGTTGATTAAAACTTGTTTGGATCCATAAGTTTTAAGAAGCCATTATGTGAACAATATTTTATTTAGAAAATATTCTGGGGGGAAAAAAAGAAAAGACGTGAAAACATTTTGGCCTTTTTACCGCTTTCAGTCCCAGGTAGATGCTACTTTAACTTTGAAATCTTAAAAGATTATTGTGTTAAAATGATTTTGTTTTTATTTTGCTTGAGTAAAAAAACACACAGGTAGACATAGGTAGATGTGGTTGTGCAATATGGGTGCCAGACAATATCTTAAGTTTTATTGGGAAAAACTGACAATGGTGAAGAAAACTGGCCGCATCACATATCTTGGTTTAGAATATGGGAAGGTCTGACACTTCATGCTCTAATGACAGTATCTGCTAAGGGACTACTTTCACATATTACCCTTCTTAACTGAGACGTTTAATTTTATTTATATATATATATATATGTGTGTGTGTGTATATGTATGTATGTATGTGTATGTATATATGAATTTATGTATATATAAATATATATCTATATAAATAAAAATCAATGTTTGTGTGTTTGTTTATTACCAATAGACTTGGAAACTACTGAACTGATTTAGCTGAAATGTTCAGGATATGTTTATTTTGATACCGGGATTCTACCTGTCATAGTTTGAAATAGGTGGTGACATTTGTTGGGAAAATTTAAAACTAATATTTTCATTTTAGTGACATTTAATTAAAACCATGTTTGTAAATGTGCATGCGCAGTAGTCGGAACGCGCGACTACCACCATTCGCCGGCGTGGTACAGCAAACCAGACTATCTCTATATCTGAGCAGGCAATGATTGTGCCATTAACCATACTAGACACGATTTATAATTTTCTTTCTTTTCAAACAACCTTCAATGAGTTAAAGAGTAGTTGGTTGATTTGAGATGCGGGGGGAGGGGGGGGGAGTATGGGGGGGGTGGGGGGCCGAAGACTAGTTTTAAGTCTGCGCAGACAATGATTGCGACGTTAACCCTGTTAGACACATGCAATTTCTATTGTTGTGCCGTTTCAATAATAATTGAAGTTTATATCTGGAATATCTGTCTATAAGAAAACAATTGCCTGCGGTTTTGAGTTGTGGTAGACAGGACACAGTAGTTGGGACACACATCTCAGATAGTTTTCTGTGGGGGAGCGAAATTACACCTCCTAACCTGACCAGTCCGTGGCGGCACCAAATCCTCTGGCTCATGGCTTCCTATCTACTCTGATGGTAAAACAGATGGCAGTGATATTATTTTAGTTATTGTGGTGGTGGTCATGGTAGTAGTTGTACTGGTACTTGAAGGATGGTGTGGTAAATATTACACTAGCCGTATTTACTACTCATTACAATTCCTGGTCCTCATTTACAAGTACAGTAGTAAGCTTTATTTCCGTCTCTTATAAAAATAGAAACAGCTTTAGCATGTGATAACCAAATAACCATTTTTTTTTACTTAGCTAATAAAAACCATTTAAACGACCACTAATATAAAGACACAATTATATGTTGCGTGTTCTAAAGTCAGAAAACCAGACTATCTCTTTATCTGTGTAGACAATGATTGTGACATTAACTATATTAGACACATGCAATTTCTTTTGACTTTCTTTTCCAAAAATCCTTTGATGAGGGAGAGCGTAGTAGGTGGATTTGGTGCTGGTGGGGGGGGGGGGGGGCATCGAAGACTATCTCTATATTTGCGCAGACAATGATTGCGACAGTTACCATATTAAACACATGCGATTTCTATTTTCTTTCTTTTTCCATTTAGTCAAACTATGCCACAGCAACGCATGGCCGTGTACAGCTAGTATATATATATATATATATATATATATATATATATATATATATATATATATATATATATATATATATATATATGTGTGTGTGTGTGTGTGTGTGTGTGAGTATGTGTGTGTGTGTATATATTATATATATAGACACACACATACATATACACACACATATATGTGTGTGTATGTATTGTGTGTATATATATATATATATATATATATATATATATATATATATATATATATATATATATATATATATATATATATATATATATATATATATATATATATATACACACACACACATACACACACGCATATTTTGAAAAAACAAAATGGCAATGTTATATATATATATATTTATATATATATATATATATATATATATATATATATATATATATATATATATATATATATATATATATATATATATATATATATATATATATATATATATATATATATATATATAAATGAATATTGAGGGGGGGGGGGGTGAAAGATAATATTCTGTAGTGGGTACCGCCTGACCTTGCCATGCCAATGTATGTATGTGTGTGTGTGAGAAAGAAAGAGAGAGAGAGATTTATTTCTTAACTGAGGTATTATTATATATGTAGGTCTCCCATGTGGGTTCCAGAGCCTGATTGTGGGGAAAACAAGAATAGACCCACTGCCTCTCAACAAGAAGCATGTCATAGGATTCGACTAATTGGGGACCCATCGAAGTTGGAGTGAATCTGCCTGAGCGGCAAGGAACAAGAAGTGCACATAAATAAGCCAGTCAAATATATGTACACGCAAAACTCAGACCCTGGCACACAGCCAAAGTCCAAATGGACGTATAACTATAACTAGCACTTCCTCTTGAGCTTACAGCCGGTGGACAAAGAAAAAGATATATTTATATAGGTAATTTAAAAAAAAATATCAATCAGTGTGTTTTTAAGCACTGGCTACATTCATGGAATAACTTTCTTTTTAAAATTCACAGCCTGAAGATGACTACAATGTGCCAAATGAGAGTAAGTTTTAAGATATCTATTTTGTTTTTAATAAATTATTTATTATAATTCATATTAAAATACCCACATGATCTGAGAATGGAGGAGAATTGGCTCATAAACAGCATCCTGTCCCAAAAGTTTTTTGGTCATGTTAAACATCATGGTGGCCTGGAGAGAACGGTGATGGAGGGGGCAGTGTCTGGAAAACGAGGCAGAGACTGATCTCTGCGAAGGTGAATACAAGACATTGTAGATACTTTGGCTATGAAAGCACATAGGGCTTGAGAATTTACTTGAGAAAGACGGACTTTCAGGTGTGCTGTGATGAGAGTGGTACCCAATAAAGGACTTACTGATTGCTGGTGATACTGTTATATAATAGGAGTTTGTTTTACAACTACCCATTGTGATGTCTGACTTCCTTATCCTCCTGCTGTGCCATTTATATATCACAGAGGGCTCACAGTCGATTCAAAATACCGCTTGTATGGTTCTTTGTCTGTAAGAGCATGAGTGCAATTATATATATGTATGCAGGTGTATGAATGTATGTATATGTATAGGTGAGCTTGTGTCTGTGTATATATGGTCATATAAGAGTATGTGTACATGTATATTCAGAGTGTGCATGATATTGTATACATGATGTGTGCATGTATTATTTCATTTTGTATATTTTATATAAACATAAAATGCATTATTGATAACATGCATTTGCGGTCTGAAAGATGAGTGCTTCAAAGGGCTGAATGTAACACGGGCCTGCATGCCCAATTTGTAACCCCCTGAAAACAAAGTTTGTTAGTTCATTTGTTCTTTTATTCTGTTATATCCTCTGCAGTCCTTTAGATATCATGTGTGGAATCATATCCAGCACTTCAGGCCCCTTTCTCACAGAGCATGTTGAGAAAGGTTGAGACAGGCGTGCTCCATGTAGAGTGGCAAACACGCTTCAGAGGTCCTGGGTAGTTAGCGTCCTTTGGGTATTTTCTCCAGGTAATGCCGGTGTGTTGGGAAATCAGCAGGCAGATAGAACTAACCAGTTCTGCACCACTTGATGGTGAATTGATGTATGACAAGCTAGTTGTTGCGAGCCCTTTTGGAAGCAAGTGAACAGTGCGGAGGCACAAATAGATCATTACTGTCTGAGGAGAATGACTCTGCAAGGAGTTACCAGGGGATCCGGCCGACACTCAACATTCAGGGTTAGGTCAAGACGGATATACAATCAGACATTTACTGGTACCATCAGAATTGGAACTCTTTGCTTGCTTGTAAAGATGAGGACAGAGCGTTTATGGGAGTATCCTGTGCGCTGTGATGTCGATTCTCAATTCAGCATTTAACACTCAGACCTCTTTATCAATGTTCTTCATAGAGTTTCTTGCTTGTCCTTGCTTTAAGTCCTTTTATTTTCCATTACAATACCTCTTGTGTGATTCTTTGACTCATTGTTCAATATACCTCCATCTTCTGTTATAACTTGATACTAGCTCTTAAAACTGTTGTCCAGACATTTCCTGAATTCATTGCTCAAATATTTCTGCAGGCGCTTATTTCTGTACACATGAACTTTTCTTGTATGACTTTAGCAGTTCTCATGTTTCTATTGGCCAGTGCTAAAACTGAAATAATGTTGACAATCTGTAATTTTGGTTGTCTTCTTTTTCATTCACCTTTAAATGGATGGTGGCACATTGTGTTGTGGTTTAAAGCCGGCTGTAATATTTGAGATTTTTGACTCAGCAAATCCTGTTTCAGCAAATCCTTAATTAATCGTCTTTTGCAACATACTTGCTAAGGGGTAATAGGTCTGTTCCCCCTCCCCCCCCCCCCCCCCCCCCCAACCACCACCACCACCCTTCCTTTCCCCCTTTCCTCAACTTGGGCCGCAGAACCCACTTGCAAATATCTTGGTTTTAAAACTGTACAATTTAAAGTTCAATGTTTTGTCCAGGCTTTTTATAAGCTGATTCTACCTTGCCGTTGCAAATTATAATTTTCTTATATTTCCTTTATTACTTTAATATTCAGCCCAGCCAAAAGCTCAAACAGCATTCAAACCACTTCCTGCAGTCCCAGTTCTTCCAGTCACAGAAAAAGCCAGTATCCCCAGAGAAGTAAGCTTTTGTTTTGCTGTTTTTCTTCTGCATATTTTTTAGTGGAATGAAAAAGCAGTCTGCTTTGCGGAAAAAAAACTGGTAATTGGGTAATTCTGTGATCCTTTGGGCTTTCTAAAATCTTTGTAATGTATTACTTTTTTTTGTGTAGCCTTTGTAGTGTGTCTTTCTGTCATCACTGTAATGTCGTAGAATGTCTGTGATCTTTGTATTACAGTCTTTCTGTAATCTTTCCTGTGTAATCTTTTGTAAGTTTAAAATCGTGTCCATGTGGGAAGCAATTTTTATTATTTTGAAGCCCCACCCCAGCTTTTGCCGGGGGCCGCAATATAGCCTGAAGGCTGAACACAGTTCCTGGGACCTCTCTACGGGTGATCCTCATCCACATGGTGGCACTTTGTGTTGTGTCACTGGGTGTTTATTGTTCTGCGTGAGTCAGGTAAAATTCACATACATACATACTTTGTAAGTCTTTACTGTGAAGACATTCTGTATTCTTTGCAGTAAAGTTCTTTTTGTAATCTGTGCAGTGTAATCTTGTTGTAATCTGTGCAGTGCAGTCTTTTTGTAATCATTGCAGTGCAGTCTTTTTGTAATCTTTGCAGTGTAATCTTGTTGTAATCTGTGCAGTGCAGTCTTTTTGTAATCATTGCAGTGCAGTCTTTTTGTAATCTTTGCAGTGTAATCTTGTTGTAATCTGTGCAGTGCAGTCTTTTTGTAATCTTTGCAGTGCAGTCTTTTTGTAATCTTCGCATTGCAGTATTTTTGTATTCTTTGCAGTGCAGTCTTTTTGTAATTATTTTATTGTGGACATTCTGTAATCTTTGCAATGCTGTTTATTTATAATCTTACAAATTTAGGCGAGGAGAGGAGTGGGTCAAAGTGTCTGATCATGTTTCAGACTTGTGTAGGGTTCTAATCACTTTGGGGTGTAAGTGCAGGGACTGGCCAGCTGGTGCTGCAGAATCAGAAGTTAAACAAATGATTCATGACAATTCCCGCCCAAGTGATGTGATTGTATATACAGATGGTTCTGTGTTAAGGGGCAGACAAAGTGAATAGGGGTTTATGGCAAAGGCGAATTGACGTTGCTAAGGGCAAAAAAGCCTGGCATATGATATCACAACGTCTAGTTTGAGAACGGAGGTGAAGGCAGTCACTGCTGCCTTCCGTTGGCTTGATAATCAGCTGTACACACATGTCGTCATTGTAACTGAATCACAGAGCATGCTGAGAAAGGTGGAGACAAGCATGCTCCATGCAGAGTGGCAAGCATCACTTCAGAGGTCCTGGGTATTTAGCATCCTTTGGATATTTTCTCCAGATTACGCCGGTGTGTTGGGAATTAAGCAGGCGGATAGACTGGCCGGTTCTGCACCACTTGGTGGTGAACTGATATATGACAAACTGGATGTTGTGAGAGCCCTTTGGGAGCGAGTGAACAGTGCCGAGGAACATATAGATCATTACGGTCTCAGGAAAATGGCACTGCGAGGAGTTACAAGGGGATCTGGCCGGCACTCGACACTCAGGGGAGGGGCGAGACAGATATACAACCAGACTGTTACTGGTACCATCAGAATTTCAACTCTTCACTTGCTGCTGAAGATGGGGGCGGAGCGCTTATGGGAGTGTCCCAAGTGCTGTGATGTCGATTCTTAATTCAACATTCAACATTTTATCATCTTTGCAGTGCAGTCTTTTTGTAATTTTTGTAGTGCTATTCTTTTTGTAATTTTTGCAGTGCGGTCTTTTTTTAATCTTTGCAGTGCAGTCTTTTTGTTACTATTGATCTGTAGAAATTCTGTAATATCTGTATTGTAGTCTTTCTGTAATAAATTAATCACTTATTTTAATATTTTTTCAGGACAAGAATAATAACAGCGGAAAAAAAATATGTAAGTTTTCTGGTTAAACCATCCAAATGACTATTTTTTTCAAAATTGTGGAATTTTACTTTTCTTCACTACATGAAAGTGTATTCATTTCTGCACATAGTAATGCAGGTCTTGTTGTAGAATTCAAATTGAAAGTCATTTAAATTAATTTTTCACAATGGCATAGTTAATGGTTTTTTACTCAATTATTTAGGCAAAATATTCATACTGTCATAACTCAGTTATTTATTAATCCTTTTTAATAATTGTTTCGCCCATTTGTTAGAAATTGTATAATAACTGGGATAACATAATCTGTGTAATCCATGTTAGAAGACATAGGCTAGAAATAGCCTGTTATTACATATATTGAAAGAGAACTAGTCAGGGCTAAGCTGAGGCATAGTGTTTCCACATTTTATAGATTTGATCAGACACGTGAAAGAGCAGCTGAAAAATTTAATAAAATGGATGAAAAGATAAAAAGACCAAGGTAAAGTGGAATACCCCGAGGATGACTCCAATGCAGCAGGGACTCATTAGGTAAAGGATTACTGTGAAAGCCAGCTTGATCGGTTATTTTTTAATGATTTTATCAAAATCGCTTTTTTCAACTTTTTTTTCACCACCTTGCATACAATATCACAAATAATTATAAATAAATTGTCTTCATACTTGGCACACACATAGGAAATGATAAGTTAATTGGAATGAACTAAAATAAATACAACAGCCTGAATATTGTTTGCATTTTTGTCATATATGGTAACCCTTAACCCTAATTTTGTTTGGAAAATAGTATTGTACCACATAAGGGAACATAACTTTTAAACCGTTGCTTTAAGCGAATAGTATTTAGCACAATCAATTTAAAATATAATGCTAAATATGTGTGACAATTTTCATTAAACTATCTCTATTAGTTTTTGAAATAAATTAGCAAATGTTGAGTACAAATTTGACTATTTTCCACATAAAATATGACATTTTCTGTCAATATCCGTGAAAATATGTTGATTTTGGCCCCAAAATTAATTTTCCTTTAATCTTCAACTATTATGTACCTTCAGAAAGCATTGTTTCTAACAGATTTGATCAAACTCCATTTGGGGATTTAATCTGTCCTTTATCTTCTACTTATGATTCAACTTTAACAGGCATTTGGCACGTTGTGTTCTGGTTTAACTATTGATGTTTTCAGTATTGTATCTGTTACAATAATAATATTATTTGTGTTTTTAACAGATAACTAGTCTTTGTTAAAGTTTGATTTCTCATTGTTTCTTGTGATGTCCTGAGTGAATGCTTGTAGTTTTGAATGCAGACAAAGTGTATAATAATTGCTAATTAATATTTCAGTGCCTGATACTAACAGACCTAAACCACCTCCAAATAAACCAAGTACAGGGGGCCCAGATAAACCTTCAGTTAAGCCTAAACCTATGAATCTCTCTGATCCAAGCCTTCCAAAATTACCACCACGACCCGGAGAGAGATCTTTGAAACCTCAAGATTCAAAAAGCAACTTGAATGATAGTAAAAATTTGGGCTCCGTATCTTCAGAATCGAACACCCACCTACAAGATACTAAGGTACATCCAGATGCATCTGGCCAGCATTTGAACAAGAAATCAAGGGTTCTGGTTTTTCCCGTCATGCATGCAGACATAAAGGTTTTTGTTTGGCTTTATTTACTCAGAAAGAATGCTTGCTAAATGTTTATACTGTAGATATAACTCTCTGGGATTTGAAGTCTTTCAGTTTTTGTCAAGCAGTTTAACTGCTAGAAATGCTTTGAATGGTTTATATGCAGCTTCATTTAATTTACTAAAATTCAAGGTTTCTTCAGTTTACATCACATGCTTCTTATTTAACTCTTTAATTACCAAGCAACTCACTTTGGGAAAGAACTTAGCAAGTTCCAGTAAACCAGAGGTGAAGAAAATACACTGACATTGGGCACACACACTGAGAAAACCTGAGAACAATATAATTAGAATGTATTTACACTGGAACCCACAGGGGCATAGAAATAAAGGCAGACAAAAAAAAAAAAAACATGAAGAAGGGAACTGGAAAATGAGGTTAAAAAGAAAGCGAGGACATTGGGTGATCTGCATGCACTAGCGAAGGATAGAATGACTTGGTATGAGTTGGTTGAGGGCTATGCTCCATTGGGAGATGTGAGGCAGAAAAAAAATACAGGGTTGAGATTTCTCAGCTCTTTCAATTTTTTCTTCTGTTATGATAGCCCTGTCACCCCGAGAAGTCAAAATCTGGTTACTTGTGGTTGTGACACATCCCCCAAAAATCTGCATTTCTACAGAGACCTTTTCTTGAAAAGCATAGTTAGATGCCATTTGTTCTAACTGTACCTCCACAGCATTTACAGATATAAATATATCTGCTAACAATAGCATTTAGAGGAAATTTCTTATGAATGAAACAGCTTTTTTAAAATCAGATTTCAAAATTTACCGTAGCCTCACTGATAGAGGTCGTGTGATCATGGCATGGGTCATGAATATATATATTTTAGTCCTGTGGAATGTATTCCATTTAACACTTCACATGTTTCTTTTAACACTTGACTCCATTCATGTTTATTAATTACTTCTTTTTTATATATTTAAATATTTGGAAACAGAGTTAAGAAAAAAATGAATACTGATCTCTGTAAATTGATATTTGGGGATTTTTTCCTGGAATTCTTATTGGTTCATAAAACCCTTTTGTAAGCTTTCCTAGCATGAATAGGTTAACCAGTTCTGTCTCATTTGTTTCTTTTGACTCTGTATGTCCTGTAGTTGTATTACCTGAGCTTATAAAGACTGAAATATTATTACTCCTTATCAGGGAAAGCCATTGGGCCCATTTGCAGTTAAGTTGGAAACTTTACTGATAGACTGAAAGCTTGAAGGTTGGAAAGTGTTAACGTGACAAAGGGTTGGAACTGAAGTAGTTAACATTTTTTTTGTAAATGCGTTTCGAAAATAATACTTCTTTAATACTAACTAATTATCAAGTTTTGCTGCTTAAATTTACACTACTGTTATTTTAATCAAAATGTTTTCTTCTCAGATCACACTGCTTTTATTATTAATTATTAAATCAAGTTTTTCATTCATAATCTGTTTGAATCATCATTAAATAAACTACTGGCATTATGAAGGCTAATAGCAGTGGTTGGGGCATATAGATAGAATAGCAGATGAGAGAAATAAAAACTGTATATACCATGTAGTTGAATGGTCATAGACCGCGAGGCAGACCAAGAAGATGGTGAAGACATCACATCCAGCAGACTTACAAACACCTAGAGTCACCAACTGAAAAGAGAGGGCCAATAGTGAGATGAATGGAGCAGTAAATCCCAAGGGCCTGGAATACTGAAGGAGAAGAAGAAGGATGGTATAAAGTCTGTAAACATGGAGCATCTCCCTGTCAGGCAGCAATATTTGCACTGGCAAAAATAACATACAGGCTAAAATTTACTGTGGGAAAATCCCACCTCTGGGGCCTCTTCCATCTTTTGTCTGCTTGGCTCAAGAACTTTATGAGCTCACATCAGGCTCATCTGCCATCTTCTTACTCATAAGCGTAAACTTCCCCGTATGGTTTCCGGGGTCCAGTTGTGGGGAACACTAGAATAGACCCACTGCCTGCCCAAAAGTATGTTGTACGAGTCGACTAATTGGGAGCTTCCTTCGAAGGCAGAGTACATTTGCCTGGAGGCAAGGAACCGACAGTCTGCATGCAAAATGAGTCAGACCAGTGAAATGGATGTACATGCAAAACTCAGGTTCTGGAACAGGACTAGAGTCCAGAAATGGATGAAGAACCAGAACTTTCCACCGGAGCTTACAGCCGGTGAACGTGAAGAAGAAGAAGAAAAGAAGATAAGCGTAAACTATTTGTGTGAGTGAATATTGAGTGGTCTTCATGACTAGGGATGGACAAACAAACAAGTTTAAAGTAGCAGTTGTTTCTCATCACTAACTTCCAGGTGCCTGACAGTTACATTTACTTTTTTATTGTTTCTTTAAAATAGAAAAACATGTTATTGATTCTGCATGTTAAGCTTCTACAATATGCTTATTTGAATTTTTTTGAACTTGTTCACTGTAGACACACAGTTGACCTTGAAGAGCGATGCTCGCATCCACGGTGCTGTTACATCAAACACGTGTCACGAAACACTTGCAAGCACATACAGTCTTTAATGTTGGTTTCGGCCTGTTTACTTTTACTGCTGTTAATTGTTATTGCTAGAATACCAAGTTATTTTTTTAAATTAATGCTTGAAATAAACAATCACTTCATTGAGAAAACAAAATTTATGATTCATCAAATCTTATATGTTATAGGTTTAACAGCATTGAAAGCTTTTAATACCATGCCAGGAAATAAATTAAATTAAATATAATTAGATCATATGTTTCTTTTTGAAATATACAGATGTGTGTCATGGGTCATTACACAATCACTAAAGAAAATTGGGGCTTTTAAAATTTAATTTACCTGAAAATGAAAATAAAGTAGATGAAGACGAAGGGAAATAAGGACATTGTACAAAGTTTGAACATAAAAAAAACTGGCTTATAAACAGCATCTAATTTTGGAAACTGAAATACTTCCTGGCAGTTTTGATTCTGTTTGCAGATCAGAGTTTTCACTATTCCAAGTAATATTCAATTTCTCTACTTGAGCATGCTGTAATATTCTTCTTCTTCTTCGCGTTCACCAGCTGTACACTCTGGTGGAAAGTTCTGGTTGTTCGTCCACTTCTCAACTGCAGTCCTGCTCCAGAACCTGAGTGTTGCGTGTGCATCAGTTTTACAGATCTGATTCACTTGAACCAGACTGTTGGTTCCTTGCCTCTCAGGTAGATGCATTCTGACTTCAAAGGAAGCTCCCCAATTAGTCGACTCTTACGACATGCTTTTGAGTAGGCAGAGGGTCTTTTCTTGTTTTCCCCACAATGGCGCCCTGGAACCAACACGGGGAGCTGTAATATTGATTTAGAAATGAGCAGCCGGGTAATTTGTTTCATAGATCCCAGCGTGAGCTCTATAGTTCCGAGGGGTGGGAGTAGGCCCACTGCCCCCTAATCAAGCATGGCATAAAAGGCGACTAATTATGGGTTTGCTGACATCAGATTGTTGGGCCAAGGAGTACAGATATCACAGCCTAGCTGCAAACCACAACACAGTGTGCCAGCTGCCCTTTTAATGCAGAAGAAAAAAAAAAGAAAAAAAAATGTAAATAAAACCCATAAATGTTATTGCACGAAGCCAACAGGTTAACCACTTCACCAAAAAAAAGAACCCCTCTGCCTCCAGTTTTGTAAAAGTATTTTGTTTTTAAATTTTAAAAATTAAAAATTAAAATAAAATGTTAATTAAAAAAAAACTGCCATCTCTGGTTTGGTTGCAATGAATCCACTGCCGACTGTGGGAATACACTATGTATTATATGGTGAAAAAATCATTATAAGTTATTTTTGTTAATTATTAGGACTTAATTACAAATGGCATTTTTCTCTTCTGTAAATCAAAAAGAAAACAGCATTTCAAGCTAGAGCAGAAAAATTTGAGGCTGTCATAGGCAAGAAAGTGGCTGATGAGCAGAAAGCCCAAGATTCAGCAATATATGACGATGGTGCATCTGAAGTAAGAGCAAGCTTACACATAGTACTCTTGTCATCTTCAATTTCCATTTTTGGGGTTAAGCATCATCATTTCATCTCATCTCGTCTTGATCCTCTGGTACTGTGTGGTGAAGTATAATTTATGGGAAAGTATCCATTAGTGCCTTTCTTTCATGGGGATTTCCAGTGACTCTGTTATTTCCTCTGTCCATCATTTGCATGTTTGGCCTCTTTTTTGCTTTCTGCTTGGTCTGTACATCATTACTTGCTATGGCGTACTGTTTGCTGACATCTGCATTACATGGCCAAACCATTTCACTTGTTGTCTTCTAACGAAATCCAGAGCTGTTGCTACTCCCGTTATCCTTCGGATTTCATCATTCCTGATCTCATCTCTTATTGTTATATTGAAGGCTCTTTGTAGGAATCTTATTTAGATTGTTGTAATTTTTCTTTGCTCTTGTTCTGTCATTGTCCAGACCTGGCACAAGTTGCACAGGATTGGCAAGAAGATTATGTCATAAAGTGGGGTTAAGCATCATGGAGAGGAAATGTTTGTGGTCCAGTGCTCAATGGGAAGCACTGGCAATTCTTTAGAGATACAAATCTTTCTTTTCTTGGGCATCTTTCTGCTCTCTCATCAGATGTTTTTAGATGTACTGCCTGTGTTGGTAGTCAGTGCAGCTGCCTTTATGGGAGATGGCTGGAATTATCTTTTACTTTTCACTGAATGTAGTGCAAGGTGTTGATCCCACCCTCTGTCTGAAAGTGCCATTCCTCACTCAGTTTTGGATGGTTGGCAGCTTTCATCAGGCTCTGATCTGACAAGTGTTAATTTTATTGAAGTGAGCATTTGATAGTGTCCGGGTTTGGTGCTGGTAGCACAGTGTTACATAGTATGCTATATGATATTTACTGATTTCTTCCGTTCTTTTTCTCATAGTCCATGTTGTGTGGCATTTATTCTTATATCTGTCCATAGCCTTCTTTCGTGTGTACTGCCAGTCATTTTAGTATCCAGCTTTTCCCTTCTCTGAACATGTCTAAAGCATGTGGACTTTCATCTGCTGATAAGGATAATCAATCAGTTCTGTTTGTGAATTAATTAATTTCAGAGCATCTCTTCCTAAATAATAAACAGGAATGCTGTCTTTTGAACTGTTTTATTTGCTTATTTCTATAGTTAACAGGAATCTGTTGAATATGCTTAAAGAATTATAACCTTGTTTGTTGATTCCTAGTAAAAAAAAAATTTTAAAAAAAACTTTGTTTACAAATGATTGCTCTTTGTTAACATTTTGCACCTTCATTTTATTCCTGTTCATTTTATTTCAGTGGCTTCATTTCTTCGGAACTTCATTTTATCTTGCAGTGTTTTGTTTTATCACTTATAGAAACAGAAAGCTTTAGACTCACTCACTTAAAGCTGACCTATTCTTGTGACCTCTTGAAACACCTCCTTGTCTTTACTATAATATTATTCATTTTTCCAATTATCTCCATTTGTATTAGGTGTTCCTCTTGTTTGTTTTGTCCACTGATTTCAATCAATAGGATTTAAAAAAAAATAATACTGTTACCAGGTTATCTCAGTTCGTGTCCTTGTCCTGCACTAGCATCTTCTCACCACCTGGATTCGCTGTTGTTTGTTTAGTTCTTTCTTTATGTGGTACATTATTGGGGAAAGGGAAGGGTTGTCAATTCTGCACAGACACCAGTGTTAGTAGTCAGTAATTGTTTTAGTTATTCTCCGTAATGTCTGATCCATAAAGCAATGTTACATTAAATACAGTATTAGACAGCTTCCTGGGAATCCCTAAATGGGGCAACCCGTAATTAGTGGAAGGGTCAGTATACGGATGTGAGGTTAAGCCGTCATGTGAAGGATGTGGCGGGGAAGCCCAGCACAAGAACACCATAAATTGGCTCTGCATTATGGAAACCTCCTTGGATAGCGGGAATGCCCATTCACTGCCCTGCCTTCCCATGAAGGTTGACCAAGCTGTCCTGGAAGGGTCCTCTAGGGACAACACCTGTGGTTCAGGAGATAACAGTCACCACATATGTGAGGCTACAAAACTAATCATGAAACTAACTGGGAAGGCTAACCCAGATAATAAATTCTCCAAAAAATGTTGGCTGTGTCCTCCCAGAGGCGCAAATACCATAGCTTTAGGCACAGCACATTAACGTAACTCGGATGAACAATGAAGAAAAAAGTGTTACATACTTGCTTTTATAAATGTTAGAATTGAAAAGGTGGTCTGTTATTTTCATTTGTGTAAAGAGAATAGGGATAAAGTGCTTGCGTGCTGACTTGAGATTACAGACTCTCAGTTTGGATAGTGGACCATCATCAACATCATCATGCCAACTGGCATGGGCGATCATTCCTCTCCACAATCTGCAATCTCCTGCAGCATGTATCAGTTTGTGTGCTGACACACCTCCATGCCATGCAACAAGACTGTCAAGAATCTTCTCTCGTTGTCTTCCTTTATCCCTCCTTCCACAGATCTTTCCAGGGTCACATGTTCCTTTTTCCCTCTTCTCATAACATGGTCGAAAAATGATGACTGTCTCCTTCTGATGTCTGTGATTAGTTGTCTTCGGGCTCCCGCCTCTTTTAAAACCTCTTGGTTGCTCTTTTTGGCTGTCCAAGGTATTTTGAGTATTCTTCTGTAAAAACCACATCTCTGAGGCCTCAAGAAATTGTTTGGCCTGCCTACCAGTTGTCCAGGACTCACATCCATGTGTCAAAACTGGATGTATGTAGCAAGCAAGAATTCTTGTTCAAACCCTCAATGACAAAGATTTATGGTGGACCAACAGGGCAAATTTCTGATACCCTATTCAACCTTTATATATATGTATATATATATATATATATATATATATATATATATATATATAATATATATATAATACATGTGTGTGCAGGCAGACAGGAAACTGCGTAGGTGCCTCCTTCCTCCCCCCTCCCCCTATTATCTGTATGGAATGTTAACAAATGTTGCACAATTAAAATGTAAAATTGTTTCCTTTCTCACAGATGCTCTCCAGCTTTGACTGGTTTCATGGAGAACTTGACCGAGAAGAAGGTGCACAAAGAGTGAAAAAATTATATGAAGTATGTACTTTTGTTTAGTGTTTTAAGGTTTATATCTCATGTTTGTGCTCTGCTTGTTGTTGCGGTCTCCATCTAACGGGCCATTTTGCTGATGATTTTTTTTATCAGACACACACAAAAG
The DNA here is from genome assembly GCA_905116865.2 of Candidula unifasciata. Classification (NCBI taxonomy): domain Eukaryota; kingdom Metazoa; phylum Mollusca; class Gastropoda; order Stylommatophora; family Geomitridae; genus Candidula; species Candidula unifasciata. Next base: position 693,086 of record CAJHNH020000657.1, read on the forward strand.
CTTGAGTGTGTATTTATGAGATAGTCTGCAGAGTTTGTGTTTGCTGTCAGATATAGTATATAGAATATTTTTGTTTGCTATTTCTCTGTCACCACATCCTGTTGCTGTCATAAACTTTTCTGTTACATCCATGTACAGACTAAACAGTTTAAAACATTAACTGTTGTCTGCGCAAAACAGCATTAATTGGTATGTTAGTGAAGTAAAGGTCCCTTTTCCAAGCCTTTAGGCGTATAGGGCATACAGGGCTAGACTTAGATTTTTATAGACCAATCGGCACAAGATGGGTGATGTGGTCAGCATCACGCTGGCCACCTTTACTTCCCAGGACTGCACCCAGTACTCACTCAAGGCTGGGTCGACCTGGGAGTTGAGGTTATTTTTGAAAATTAGTCTGGCTCGGCCAGGGAGCAAACCCACGACCTTCCCTATCCGCACTCAAGCATTTAGCCACTACGCCACAGCGACTCCTAATTGGTATGTTAGAAACACTTAAATGTAACTTTGAGAGAAGGCTGTACACCAGGGATTTTCAACTGGTGGCCCGCGGGCCAAATCTGGCCTGCCGAGGCCTAGTAAGTGGCCCGCTGATCATTGCCAAAATAGTGAAATGTAGTTATTAAAAAGAAAGAAAAAAATTTTATTGATCAAAGTTTCTGTATAAATCCTAAAAAGTCAGTTGTGTTGAATGTGTTAGTAGGAATTGTTTGTCAGGGATCTGTAAATGTGAAGGTACAAGGGAACTGGCATAGTAAAAAAAAGGTAATTAGTTCAGGGTAAAAGTTCATTTCCAGTTTGTTTAAATAGCAAAACTTGCCTGTTTGAAGCCAAAGGTAATAAGATAGGCTGGAAAGAATCAAATAACGGGTTGGAAAGCCACCACTGCACTGAACATTCAATGAGGGTGAAATATTTATTGGACAGGAGGGCGATGGAAAAACCAGCACAGTACTGACAGTTAGAGCTTATATTACAGAGAAGCTCTCCTTAATGATGGCCACTAGTACACACAAATTGATGACACTGGATGCAGCAGAACATCAGTGACACTGGAAACCTCAGAATACCTGCTAGTGATCTTGTTATCAGATTAAAAATAAGATTTTTCGGGACTGTCAAGTCACAGTCAGAAGTAGACTGCGGACACGATTGTGTAGTAACAAACTGAATCAGTAACAGTATTTAAAATTATCTGCTTTTAATAATTTAGTTAAATACTTAATGTTGTGGCTAGCACTGATGAGAAAGCAAAGTGGGATTGTGAAAATTGTGCATTTAACAATGACCGACTGGACACTGTAATATTTTTTTATATCACCGACTATGCCTAGTTCAAAACCAGTATGCTTGTTGTTTTATTTCTTCAGCACTGGACTCGCAACCTTAACTGATCGAATGATATTAATTATTTTTTAAATCTTCACAATAATTTCAACAACAGATTTGACGACTTCAATGTCCCAGACAATATTATAATATTCGTTCGAGATCCTTTTAAAATCCCTCCAGCGGGTGATTTTTCTTCCAATGCTAAGAAGCTGTGATCCTCTGTTGATGAAGGTTCTCTGCAGTTAGAACTTGTGAATATTGAAAGTTCCAGCGCACTGAATGAAGTTTTCAAGTTTTGGTACGAAAGGATTCAACAGGAGCAGTTTCCTAATGCTAGAAAAGTTGTCGTATTAATACTCACCATATTTAGCTCAACTTTTACTTGTGAATCAAGCTTCTCACACATAAATGTCATAAAGACAAACAGTAGGAGCTCACTGAGCAATGAGAGGCTGCAGGACTGCATGAAAATTGCTCTGACTTCACACCAAATTTGGTAAAATTAGCTCAAAAACAAAAATGCAGCATTTCTTCTGCAGAATATGAAACAAACTATGGACAGTTATTAATACTATTATGACAGTGCAATTGAAATGACAGTGGTAACGTTTATTTATCATCCCAATGACAAGTTGGGAAAATGTGTATTTCAATTAAAAGTGATCCCCCGTGTGGGTTCCGAGGGCCCTATTGTGAGGAAACAAGAATAGACCCATTGCCTACCAAAAAAAATAATGTCACAAGAGTTGACTAATTGGGAACTTCTTTCGAAGTCAGAGTACATCTGCTTGAGAGCCAAGGAACCAACAGTCTGCATACAAATGAGTTAGACACGTAAAACGTATGTGTACGCGACATTCAGATTCTGGAACAGGACTAAAGTCCAGATGTGGACGATCAACCAGAACCTTCTTTCCGAGTTTAAAGACGGTGAATACGAAGAAGAAGAAGAATTAAAAGTGAGTATTAATTAATCATTACAGAAGATTGTAGTACACTCTACCTAGGCGTAATAGTTTTTGAGTGAATTGAATCTAGGCATTGACAATTTTGTCAATTGAAGTGTAGGCTCAGGCCGCTGTTCAAGATTTTGGCCGGGGAGCAAAGTTAGTTGAATAGCCCTGCTGTACAAAATCCAGTCTTTCAAGATGTTGTTACTGGACAGGTCACTCACTGAGAAGAAATAAAGAGTCAACATCAAGACCCACCCACCCTGGACTACAGGTTACTTTGTAGCCGTTTTCTGGTGCCTCGGTTTAACTGTCCTATATGGCTTACTGTTGAACTAGGTTTCCAGCATTTGTACCTGTTTGATTCTCATCCTTGAGATGGTAATCCTACAGACTGCAATCCTGGAGGAAGACAATTTGAAGAAAAAGTGGCAAGGAAGGGAACTGGCTTACCCACCTTATAGGGCATAGCCAAAAAGCAGTATCTAGTATGGGACTATATTTACCTTTTACATCCATATAAAAAAAAAAAAAGTAAAGGACCCTTTCCACACCTTCAGGCGTATAGGGCATATAGGGCTAGACCTATATTTTTATAGACCAACGGCACAAGATGGCTGATGTGGTCAGCATCACGCCGACCGCCCGTACTTCCCGGGACTGCACCCGGTACCCACTCAAAGCTGGGTTGACCTGGGAGCCAAGGTCATTTTTGAAGAAAAGTACTGCTCCTTTACATCCATATAATAAAGATAAATAGATGACAAAAGAAAAAAAGAAAAAAAAAATATATATATATGTATATATATATATATATATATATATATATATATGTTAAGTACACTGACTTCAGTTTTGTCAAAATGTGAAAAATTGAAGTTTAAAAAATACTGCAAGAAAAACATTAAAAGAAAAACCACTGACAATGTCCAAGAAATGACTACATCAGGCATGCAAGAACTGTGGAGTTCAGACTTACTTAACTGGCTTACAAAAGAATCACTGAGGTCTTTTTCGCGTTCACCGGCTGTAAACTCTGGCTCTAGCGGAAAGTTATGGTTGTTTATCCACCTCTGGACATAGACTAGTTTCAGAACCTAAGTGTTGCATGCATGTCCGTTTGACAGATTTGACTTATTTGTATGCAGATGGTTGGTTCCTTGCCTCTCAGGCAGGTGCACTCTGACTTCAACCCCAAGTTAGTCGACTCTTACGACATGCTTGTTGGAGAGGCAGTGGGTCTGTTCTTGTTTACCCCATAGCGGGGCCCCAGAACCCACAGGGGGAACATTGAGGTTGAGTAAGGGGGACAAGAAGTAGTCTATAAATGATTGCCTTTTGCACGAGGAGACACAGATTAATAACTTCATGTAGCAGCTATCACTGATGAAAGCCACACACCAATACATTAACAAGAAGTGTCATGGCAGAGGAAGAAACAAAAGCATCATAACCCACTAGCTTCTGACCATGTTCTTTAATAACTTCTGAGGTAGATGGAGCTCAGTTGTTCATGCACCTATTGTTGTGACAGTACTGGATCTCAGGTGAAGGGTATTGCTGGAAACAGTAAAGTGACATAATAGGCGGCCTCATAATGCCCATCCTGCTGTGCCGCTTATATATTACTTAGGTAAAAGTCAAGTAAAGGACCCTTTTCCAGGCCTTCAGGTGTATTGGGCATATAGGGCTGGACGTATATTTTATAGACCAGTGGGCACTGGGTGGGTGATGTGGTCAGCATAACGCCAGCCGTCTTTACTTCCCAAGACTGTATCTTGTACCACGTCACGGCTGGGTTGACCTGAGAGCCAAGGTCATTTTTGACAAAAGTTCATCTCCTCTGGGACAGGAACCCACGACCTTCCGATCAGCAGGCAAGCAACTAGCTGCTATATTACAGCAGTAATTATACATTGTATAGAGCCTGCGGTATATACCAGGTCATTTGCAGAATGTCGCTCTCATCATAGCTGGACTGAAAGAAACTTGGTCTCTCGCCAGCTCTCATCATGGCTGGACTGAAAGAAACTTGGTCTCTCGCCAGCTCTCATCATGGCTGGACTGAAAGAAACTTGGTCTCTCGCCAGCTCTCATCATGGCTGGACTGAAAGAAACTTGGTCTCTCGCCAGCTCTCATCATGGCTGGATTGAAAGAAACTTGGTCTCTCGCCAGCTCTCATCATGGCTGGACTGAAAGAAACTTGGTCTCTCCCAGCTCTCATCATAGCTGGACTGAAAGAAACTCGGTCTGTCACCAGCTGTCATCATAGCTGGACTGAAAGAAACTCGATCTCTCACCAGCTGTCATCATAGCTGGACTGAAAGAAACTCGGTCTCTCACCAGCTGTCATCATAGCTGGACTGAAAGAAACTCGGTCTCTCACCAGCTGTCGTCATAGCTGGACTGAAAGAAACTCGGTCTCTCACCAGCTCTCATTATGGCTGGACTGAAAGAAACTTGGTCTTTTACCAGCTGTCATCATAGCTGGACTGAAAGAAACTCAGTCTCTCACCAGCTGTCATCATAGCTGGACTGAAAGAAACTTGGTCTCTCGCCAGCTCTCATCATAGCTGGACTGAAAGAAACTCGGTCTCTCATTAGCTGTCATCATAGAAAGAAACTCGGTCTCTCACCAGCTCTCATCATAGCTGGACTGAAAGAAACTTGGTCTCTTGTCAGCTCTCATCATAGCTGGACTGAAACAAACTCAGTCTCTTACCAGCCTTCATCACAGCTGGACTGAAAGAAACTTGGTCTCTCGCCAGCTCTCATTATAGCTGGACTGAAAGAAACTTGGTCTCTCACTAGCTGTCATCATAGAAAGAAACTCGGTCTCTCACCAGCTCTCATCATAGCTGGACTGAAAGAAACTTGGTCTCTTGTCAGCTCTTATCATAGCTGGACTGAAACAAACTCAGTCTCTCACCAGCCTTCATCACAGCTGGACTGAAACAAACTCGGTCTCTCGCCAGCTCTTATCACAGGTCGACTGAAACAATCTCGATCTCTCGCGAGCTGTCGTCATAGCTGGACTGAAAGAAACTCGGTCTCTCACCAGCTCTCATCATAGCTGGACTGAAAGAAACTTGGTCTCTTGTCAGCTCTTATCATAGCTGGACTGAAACAAACTCAGTCTCTTACCAGCCTTCATCACAGCTGGACTGAAACAAACTCAGTCTCTCGCCAGCTCTTATCACAGGTCGACTGAAACAATCTCGATCTCTCGCGAGCTGTCGTCATAGCTGGACTGAAAGAAACTTGATCTCTGGCCAGCTCTCATCATGGCTGGACTGAAAGAAACTTGGTCTTTCACCAGCTGTCATCATAGCTGGACTGAAAGAAACTCAGTCTCTCACCAGCTGTCATCATAGCTGGACTGAAAGAAACTTGGTCTCTCGCCAGCTCTCATCATAGCTGGACTGAAAGAAACTCGGTCTCTTGCCAGCTCTCATCACAGCTGGACTGAAACAAACTTGGTCTCTCGCCAGCTCTCCCGCCTTGTGCACTTTCATACCCATGATGTCACTTACATCCCGCCTATCTTCGTGCCGGTCAGCTCCTGCCCCTCTTTCCTGACACAGTGCCTTTTGCTGCTTTTATTTCCAATCCAAATATTGGAAATATTGGGCAAAGATTATCAGTTTCTGATACAAGATGCTGTTTACTAGCCAATCTTCTCTGATGTTTAGACCTTTTAGGATATCAGTATTTCTTCTTGGTCCATCATTTTCTGAGAATCTTTCTTAAGCATTTCAGTTCAAAAGCTCTCATTTTTTTCCTTAATGACTGTGAGATAGTCTATGACTCACATCTGTAGGTTGCTACATGGAAGATAACCGCCCTCAGAATTTTGCCTTTGATTTCGTCAGTTCTTAAGATCACCCCACTGTACATATTTAATTTGGACATATTACACCATTGTTTGCTGCGGTTCATACTGCGATGGAGTCGCCATAATTTTTAGACAGTTTTTTTGCACCCTATTTCATTTCAAAATGTCTCCCATTTGGTATGTTTAGCCTCACTTGCAGTTTGCATTGAATACACTACCACAGCTCCAAACACATATATATATATATATTTATATACAAATGCATTGCTTGTCTTTTTTTTCATTTTACTGTAAAATACACTTTAAAAAAGAAAAAAAGAAAAATGCTGAGGTGTGGGTGGAGAATGAAGGTAGTTAGGAATGATGTTTAAATCGTGAGTCATCCATGTTTCAGTAAAAATCTTTGTCTTCAGAATGGAGCATTCCTGATCCGTGCTAGCAAGTCAGATGGTTCAAATAATTCTCACCCGTATACTCTGGTAGTAACCTTGGATCAGAAAGTTTATAATTTAAAGATTAGACTACGCCATGACAGCCGCTTTGCTATTGGAACATACAAATCTGATGAAGTGGTAAGTTTGAAGTTCAGATTCATCATCATCATTATGAACATACTGATAGTTATAGTATAGGCGATTATGGTTCAGCATTGCACCTCGTACTCCAGTGCTGCATCTGAGAAGCTAACTTGTATGCATAGACTGCAGCTGATTTATTTCAAAGGAAGTTATTGTCAGTGGCCTGTATTACTGAAAATACTTGTTGATACCACCTGTTGACCATGAGCAACTAGACACTTGCCTGCTGGCTCAAAGGTCTTGAGTTCAAATCTGTACCTAACAGATTAGAAAGGAAATGTTGACCTCTGTTCCTGGGTTGAATGAGCCTAAAGTGGGTACAAGAAATGTTCTAGGGAATAAACACGCCCATGCGATATAGACCAGATCAGCTGTTGAATGCCATTTGTCTGACAAAAAATATGGTCTGACATCATTTGTCCAGTGCACCAGTGGCATAAAGAGTATTTATTTATTTATTCATTTATTTAAAAAAAATTTTTTTTTTTTTTACTTACTTGTTGATAATGACAGTAAATTATTTTAGAGAATTATTGCACAATTTCCAAGCATCCCTAATAATTTTATTAAAATGTGAAAGTAAAACATAATCTAACAAATCTTGAATTCTTAAATTTGTGAATTATTTTTCATACATTTTTATTTCTTTTTAGTCTTTTGCATCAGTGCCTGAATTGGTAGAACACCACAGGGAGAACAATATCAAGCTAGCTGAAGGTGGAACAGTGAAACTTCATCGTACTCCAAAGAAATAACTGTTCGACATGGAGTCTTCTAGAATTTGGAAATAATATTGCATTGTTTTCTTTACTGTTAGCAGCATGACACATCAGACTTCTGTGATTTATTTAAACAAAGATAAACCATTTGTTGTCCACCCTGTTTCATTTTTTTGCACACACAGGTGTAACTTTTATTGTTTTTTAACTTTCGATATGGGTGAGAAAGAAAAAAAAAAAGAATAGACTCCCTGCTCCAACAAGTATTTCATTAGAGGCGACTTCTTCTTCATGTCTTTCACCGGTTGTAAACTGCGGCAGAGAATGCTAGTTGTTCATCCACTTCTGGACTTTAGTCTTGTTGCAGAACTAGAGTTGCATGCACATCTGTTTTACAAATCTGGCTTCTTTGTATGCAGACTTTTGGTTCCTCACCTCTCAGGTGCATGCCCTCTGACTTCAAAGGAAAGGCCCCTGATTAATTTCCTTTTATGACATGCTTGTTATAGGGGCAGTTGGACTGTTCTGGTTTCCCCTGGAGCTACATCGGTATACAAGGTGACTAATTCAGGGTTTGCTCAGACTGGACTCAAAGAGTGATATTGCAGCCTAATTGTAAACCACAATACAAGGTGCCAGTCACCCTTTCGAGTGTGAGCTCAGAAGCAGTAGCAACAGCTTTGTAACTATTTACCTCATATCATATTCAGTGTGTAAAGTTGATTTCTCTAATATTTCAAGGCAACCAGATTTCATATTAACATATTTTGCTGCTGATCTTTGTGTAGCTTCATTAAATTCTTTATTTTGTTAACTGTATTTGGCATCACTTTATAGTTTCATTAAATTCTTTATTTTGTTAACTGTATTTGGCATAACTTTATAGTTTCATTAAATTCTTTATTTTGTTGATTGTACTTGGGAAATCTTTTCAAACCATTTGTCAATTTTAATTGCAGTATTCACCACAGCTGTTGTCATCTCTTTCTGTTCTGGGATCTCAAATGAGGGGGGGAAAAGAATAGACCCACTTGCAGACCCACTCGATGACCCTCAACAAGTCACTCATGAAAGGCAGTTAATTAAGGGTTGGCTGGAATCAGATGTGTTGGGCCAAAAGGTAAACCACAATACAGTGTGCCAGCTGCAATTTAAAAGGTAAACACAGAGGAAGAAGATCTCTTTCTGTTCTTAAATGAGATATGCCAGTCCTGGGAACTGCTGATGTGCTCATACTTTGTGGGTGTGGGTGGCTGTATGTGCTGTGATCATATTTTGTGGCTGGCAGTATCTGCTGTGCTCATACTTTGTTGGTGGCTGTATCTGCTGTGCTCATACTTTGTTGGTGGCTGTATCTGCTGTGCTCATATTTTGTTGGTGGCTGTATCTGCTGTGCTCATATTTTGTTGGTGGCTGTATCTGCTGTGCTCATACTTTGTTGGTGGCTGTATGTGCTGTGCTCATACTTTGTTGGTGGCTGTATGTGCTGTGCTCATACTTTGTTGGTGGCTGTATGTGCTGTGCTCATATTTTGTGGCTGGCAGTATGTGCTGTGCTCATATTTTGTTGGTGGCTGTATGTGCTGTGCTCATATTTTGTTGGTGGCTGTATGTGCTGTGCTCATATTTTGTGGCTGGCAGTATGTGCTGTGCTCATATTTTGTTGGTGGCTGTATGTGCTGTGCTCATATTTTGTTGGTGGCTGTATGTGCTGTGCTCATATTTTGTGGCTGGCAGTATGTGCTGTGCTCATATTTTGTGGCTGGCAGTATGTGCTGTGCTCATATTTTGTGGCTGGCAGTATGTGCTGTGCTCATATTTTGTTGGTGGCTGTATGTGCTGTGCTCATATTTTGTGGCTGGCAGTATGTGCTGTGCTCATATTTTGTGGCTGGCAGTATGTGCTGTGCTCATATTTTGTTGGTGGCTGTATCTGCTGTGCTCATATTTTGTTGGTGGCTGTATGTGCTGTGCTCATATTTTGTTGGTGGCTGTATATGCTGTGCTCATATTTTGTGGCTGGCAGTATCTGCTGTGCTCATATTTATGTGTTGCTGTATCTGCTGTTCTCATATTTTGTGGGTTGCTGTATCTGCCGTGTTTGTGAATGGCTGTATCTCTGGATCAGTGTACTCATGATTGCTGCTGCACTTGAACATCAGCAGCTCATGTTTTAGTCACAACATCATTGCTTTGGATCAGCTGGTGTGACAGAACTGGCAATGCTCACTGGTATTTCCCCAGGCTGTCTGTATATAAATAGTTTAGGACTGAATTTAGTCTATTAATGACAGAAACTGAGGACCGTGTTTCTAACCCTAGAAAAATTATCTCTCTGCTAGCACCGGTTTAGGCGATATTTCCTGGTTGCTTAGCAACTAGCTATCCTCACTGGACTCTCAGGAAAACAACATCAAATCAGCTTTTGTTGAGGGGTTCAGCATTGTAGCAACCAGTCAGGGCACAGCTGGGGTATTCACCCCGGCCACTGAGAACACAACCCTGGCCAGAGCCATGTTCCTGGCGTATGTGCAGAGCTCTGGTCGTGTGACAGCCACATGTATCCGGGGTGCCATTGTTTCAGTCATTTCATTTTCTGTGCCACTCGCGGATAGACGTATAGTCAGATTCAAGTAATTTTGTTTTAGATTGATAGAATTATATTTCATAAATTCATACTGGTATTATTCAGTGATTCTTGACATATATGAGGGCCCTGTGGCATTTTACTGACAACAACCACACCCGTACAACGATCATTTCACACAGTACTATCCCCATAAAAACAGCTAAATCCAATAGACATTTTAAGTAAGGTTCCATTTTTTTAATGGCCACGAGTCTCATCAGAACTCTGATCACTGAATGTATTGACAGTGAAATAAGAACATTGGGATTAAATCATCTGAAAGCTAATACGAGCAGTATTCACCAATCAACTTCAACAAAGGGGATTGCGAGAAATTGTCGCTACTAAAGCCACATGTTCCAGTTTCCTCACCATCGCATTGACATGCCAGAAATCTCCAAGGGTGAGCTGTATTCGAGCAGGAAAGAAACAGAACATATCTAACATTTTTTTCCCGTATGATGACACCTGTTGTGGTTTAAAATAATGCCGAAATAGCAAGTCAGTTATGTAATTAAAGTTTTCAAAGTATTCTTCACTCTAAACACCAATCTCTTCAGTGCGTAAATAAGAGGAATATTTGAGTGAGCGAGAAGGGGGCTTTCTGTCTAGGGGCTTTTTTATCAATTCAGTGGCAGAGGAGTTGCTACCAAGATAATTAGCTTGTCCTAGCAGCCCACTATTGTTGCAGGATATACTTATCTTCTTGTCCTCTGTCTCAGGAGTGAGGTTTCAGTTTTTCTGCCTATTGGGACTACCCTTGTAGACAGTGTAGTTTCACTACTTTTAACGAGCCACGTTCAGACTGACAATGATCTCCTGTTTAGGAACTCGACTCTACCTAGGGCTCTCCTATAGTTGTGACAGCTGCTATCTTTCAAACATTTGAGGCCAAAGTTAACATTGTAAACCTTCTGTTTGCTGTGATAGATCCATTGTCTTGTTTTATGCTAGTCACCATTTCATTACATTTCCATTTGTTTACTTTTGCTACTTTCAGTCATCATGTATCTGGAGTTTTTTTTAAAGTAATCATTAACAGGGCTTTTGTCTCTTTAAAAAATAAAACAAAAGTGCCGGTACTCACCACAAAGTGTCTGTTACAGTAAAACCTTTGATGACTCAGAAAAAAAAAATTGCAGATACTGTGAATTCACTGTTGACTGCCACCAAAAAAGAAGCATGTTCTTTACTTTATCTTTCTGTAATTAGTTTTTTTTTTTTTAATGTGAAAAAAACAAAAAAGTTGCTGTATTAAAAGGTATTTGAGCAAATAGACACTAGATCATGGGTTCTGAACCTGTGGGTCACGACCCTTCTGTGGGTCGAACGACCCTTTCACAGGGGTTGCCAAAGACCACTGGAAAACACATATTCACTGAAGTTGTTGAATTAGGAATCAACATCACAGCACTCAGGACACCCCCATAAGTGTTCCGTCCCCATCTTCAGTGGCAAGCGAAGAGTTAAAATTCCGATGGTACCAGTCACGGTCTGATTGTATATCCATCTCACCTTTCCCCTGAGTGGCAAGTGTCAGCCAGATACCCTTGTAACTCTTTCAGTGCCATTCTTCTCAGACTAATGATCTATCTGTGCCTCAGCACTGTTCACTTGCTCCAAAAGGGCCCTCTCAACAGGCACTCTCAACATCCACCTTGTCATTCATCAGTTCACCACCAAGTGGTGCAGAACCGACCAGTCTATCTGCCTGCTCATTTCCCAACACACCGGCATAACCTGGATAAAATATCCAAAGGATGCTAACTACTGAAGTTGTGAGAAAGCAACGCAAATAATTGTATGGTTTGGGGGTCACCACAACATGAGGAACTGTATCAAAGGGTCGCCACAACATGAGGAACTGTATCAAAGGGTCACAGCATTAGGAAGATTGAGAGCCTCTGCAGTAGACTGACTGTTCACTACTGCACTGTCATGATTGTTCACACAACCTGCCTGTACAGAGAGACAGAAAATAGCGTTGATCTGTCTTTTTATTTGTAAAAAGTGTCTGCCTGTAGGGTATTTTGTTTTAGAAATACCTCAAAGCACACAAGTTGGATTTACCTCTGATGCAGATGCTGCTTTTTGGGGGAAGTGGTGGGGGTGCAGGAGAATAGATTTACTGCCTTCCTAACAAGCATTTTGTCAAAGGCAACTAATTAGGGACTTTTCAAGTCAAAGCGCATCTGCCTGAGTGGCAAGGGACCAATAGTTTGCATGCATACAAATAAGCCAGGTCTGTAAAATGGATGTACATGCACAATTCAAGCTCCAGAACATGGCTAAAGTCCAGAAATGGATGAAAACCAGAACTTCCCACCAGAGTTTATAGTCGGTAAATGAAAAGAAAAAGAATATTTATTATTATTGTTTTTTTTGGTAACCTCCATTGTTGTTTGCAATTGAGCCTTAATATTAAAACTCTGTGACATTTTTAATCTCCTTGTTATCCATTTGAATACATTGTTGGTGTGCTGTATTTATTTACTGTGGGCATAAGTTTTTTTTTTTTTTACAAATTTAATTACTTATTTGTAAATTTTGTTTGTTGAACATCACATTTCCTGCCTTTGAATAAATATGCATTTTGGGGTGGGGGGGGGGGGGGGGCTTATATATATTGTGGAATGAGATATATTTCATCTTTGATCAAACATTTCAGTATGGCACGATAGGCTTTATGGATAGTATATTGTAGGTTGTAGATTTTTTTTTTAAAGTGGTATTTCCACTGAAAGAAATTTTAGGTTACTATCTCAAAGGATCTGCCTGTTTAAAAACTATGCATTTGTTAGCATTATCTCGTTTTTTTTTGTGCACACATTAACAATTTTGTTTTTAAACTGAATGCTATCTGCATGTCACAACAGCTCACAGCATAAAGAACAATCTTCTTTACATCATTCCTGATATTTATTATAATGTCTTTTTTATATCTGCATTTTCATAATATTTTGAAAATATAGTGTTTGACCCAGAATGTGTTAAATATGTTGTAACCAAATTTGTATTTAAAAAAAACTGTTACTGCTTAAGTTTACCTTTTTTCAGGGTGGGGTTGGGTCTGTGAATTTTATGATGCATGTCTAATACAGTCGTCATAAACTGTGCAGGTTTGGACTTGAAATTTGTGACTTGTGTCAGATAAAATTGTCCATTGCCTTACAGACGATGATTCAAACCTGTGGTCTTCTGAATGAGAGCCCCAAGCAGCTTAACTACCAGTCAGGCAATCAGGGGGTTTTGAGCTGGAGAATCCAAGGCCACATAGTTAATGTAGACACCATGAAGTGTACAGGTTAGGATTGTTATTTTTGCGAGCCTACAGACAAGTCAGAAACCCTTCAGAGCTTACATACCCAGGTCTCACAAATTAGAAACTCACAGACTGCTCAACCTGTCACTCACTAATCAGTTGCCTTCAGCTGACTTTGAACCTGGTATGTCATGATTGTGAAACTACATGCATGACCCTCAAGCCTCCTCATTCATCACTGTTGTGTTGTGCCATTACATGTCACATAGGGCTCGCAGTCTGTTTATCCTCCATTCGGGTCTATCCTGTGCATTCAGTTCAATATCATGGTCCCTGTGTGGGTTCTGGGGCCCTATTATGGGAGGGGGGGGGGGGGGGAACGACCCACTACTACCCAAAGGAGTTGACTGATTGGGATCATCTTTGGAAGTCAGAATGCATCTGCCTGAGAGTACCAACAGTCTGCATACAAATGAGTCAGATCTGTAAAGCGGATGAGCACGCAACAGCATGTGCTGGAACAGGACTGCAGTCCAGAAGTGAGCAAACAATCAGAACTTTCTGCTAGTCTTCATTGCAATTACCATTTCTTCTGTTTTTCTGCTGTTCAAACTAAGACCCTTGTTTCCCCTTTCCGTTACAATTATTTCCATCATTTCTTGCAGTTGTGTTTTACTTTCAGCAATCAAGTAAGTTATTAACAATATACCCAACAGCCGCTATTCCGGCCATACTATGTATGGATCTGTTACTATTTCACTTTACAAATTGAATAAATCGGCTGATAGTACGCATCCCTGTCTAACGCCTTGTTGAATGTTTTGAAAAGTTCCAACTTGGTTGTCAATCCTTATGGCTGCTTCTTGTTACCAGTTTATGTTTTTTATTATTATTCTCAGATCTTTACCATCAATGTTTAAGTTTCAAAAATTCTAATAATTTCTTCATGTTTCACTTTATTAAAAGCTTGAGTGTAATCAATAAAGCATAAATACAGATCTCTACTCATGTCAATCATTCTTTCTGAAAGTGTTCTCAAAATAAATGTGGCCTTGTTTGTGCCTTTACCCTCAACAAACCCTTGCTGCTCTTCTCCAGTTTCTTGTTTAATTTTGCACCTTATTTTTTCTCATGATAATTCTTATTAATTTTAGTTCCATGACTCATTAAACTAATTGTTTGATGGTCTCCACATTCCACTACACCAAATGTTTTTGGTAAAGGTATGAAAAGAGATTTCAAATAGTCATCATGTACGTGTCCACTGTTATAAGTATCACTGAACAGGTTTTGTCCAAATTTATAAACCCTGCTCAACAGCAGATTTTAATTCTTCAATCGCGATGTTATCTGGCCCTGGAGATTTACATTTCTTCATTTGGTTTACTGCATCTTATACTTCCGCTTTCAGTATTAGCTGTCCTTTCCAATATGCATGTCTATGTCCAGTCTGCTGTTATCATCGAGTAGCTCTTTAATATACTCTGTCCATCTTTCAATTACCTTCTCTTTGTCCATTAATATTTCACCTTCTTTTGTTTTCAAGTAACTACTTGTTGTATAGTCGGCTCTGTGGCTAAGTTGATGTGAACGCTTCGTAATGCCAGGGTGCCAGGTTCGATCCCAGCTGCGGGCCATGCACTTTGCGTTGGTTTCGACAGTGGTATTAGGGGGCTGACAATCCAGAAAGCAATGGCAAACTACTGGACGTAAATTTGCCTAGAAAAACCACACAACAGCCAGGGGTTGGTTCTGCAACGTCCTGTAAAGGATACGAAAATAACCTAACTTGTATATTTTCTAAAACCAGATAGTTCTTGTATTCTTTTATACATGTCTTGTGTGTTCTATTTCTTCAATTTCTGAGCACCTAAAATTTAGCCATGCTTCTTTTGCTGCATTATATTTACGTAAATCTCTCTATGTATTGTTTTATATTTATCTTGGTTGTGTTTATTATTTCTTCTTATTTCCATCAGTTGTAAAATTTCCTCTGCCATCCATTTTTTCTTTGCTGTCTTTTTTACTTCTGGTAATATTTCTTTTGATGTCTATTGTAATGACTCTTTTAGCCTTTGCCATTGTTCATCTATACTGCTTATCTTTTCAATAGCATTTTATCAATTTTGAACAGTAATGGTGTATCGCTGACTCATTTCTTGATTTGATTCAAGCATTACAAAATCTAGCTTGGTATTTCTTGGAGCCCTGTTTAGTTTCTTCAGCTTTATCCTGAGTTTTTCAATGACTGGCACATGGTCACTATTACAGTCTGCACCTGGTCTTGTGTTTACTGACAGCAGTGAGGCTTTCAGTTTCGTGGAAAATGATTTTTCACTGAGTAGACTGCATACCCTGCATGTACCAGTGTGAGCTGCGAGTTAGGAAAACCATGAGGGAGCCACCCGACGTTACATCAACCAGAACAGAATGGGATTTGTTAGCCTAAAAACATTTGGAGACAAACTCAAAAGGAGATCGGAGTACTAATGGTCATGACCAGTGTGGGATGAAAATAATCTAAAACAATATACTTGATGGTATAATCATTACTTGTAAGGGCCTTTCTTTCGTGCCCTTACATCGTTCCTGTGACTGATATGCCCTCCTTCAGAACATTCATCACTTCCATGTAGATGCAGGTGAAAATAAAATTGCAGCATTCTGAGAGGAGCTGCCATGGTGTGGCGGCTAGATGCTCGCCTGCGGATCCGAAGGTGAAAGACAGACCTGGACTTTTTCAAAAGTGATCCTGGCTTGCAGATCCATCTCATCTAGCCTTAAATTATATATTAAATAATATAAAAATAATAATAATTATATAATTAAATTGGGGCCAGGTAATGTCCTGAGAAGTAAATGCGGCTGCATAATATTGACTATGTCACCCAGTGAGTGCCGACTGGTCTATAAAGTATGGTCTAGCACTATATACCAATATGCCTGAAGATGTGAAAAAAGAGATCTTTATTTTTACTCGATCGGACAGGGATAAGGCAACTGTGTCCACTGACTCTGCTATCTGCTTTCCTAAGCCTAGATCTTCCAGGACTTCTTTTGCTGAGACATCTAAGGCTTTAGATCTGTACATTTGTGATTCCTCATAGATATAACATTTCTTTTGTTTAGTCTGACATTAACAACTAAAGAAAACTGGAAAAATCGAAACAACTGATATGACATATCTACGACGAATCCTAAATGTAATCAGAAGGGACAAGATCAGAAATGATGATATTAGGAAATATGTGAGAGCGAAATGATGGCTCAACATCAAGAGACAACAGGTCAAATGGTGGACAGACTGCTAGTGGACAGTATGTCATAGAGAGCCCTGTCACTTAGATACAACTGAAGCAGATCTAGTGGACACCACACACAAGCTATAGATAGATGGAATATCAGCAGCCATACTACATCATGAGAGCTGCTGTGGTGTAGTGGCTAGATGCTCACCTGTGGATCTGAAGCATTTTGGGTTCAAATCCAAATGAAGCCAGACCTTTTTTTTTTTTAAATGACCTTGATTCTAAGGGTATCAGATAAAGTCCTGGGAAGTAAAGGTGGCTAGCATGATGTTGATCACATTCCCCACCATGTGCCGATTGGTCTATACAGTTTAAGTTAGTTGTGTATCCTTTACAGGACGTTGCAGAACCAACCTCAGCATTTTTTTGGCTGTTGTAGTTTTCCTAGGCAAGTTTACATCCAGTAGTTTGCTATACAGTATAGTTCTAGCACAATATACCCAGTAGGCCTGATGGTGTGGGAAAGGGTCCTTTACGCAGACACACCAGATGCCTCTGCAAAATGTGACACAGGATTATAGATTATGTTCTTCTCAGAACCAAGTATTTAAGTTGTTGCTGTTCATCTATCATGAGTAATAACATCACTTTTCATCCAACCTAGTAATGATCAATGATTATGAGTACAAAGGTGGCTGTCCAGTATGAGCCTAGAAAGTTCTTGAGCAGTGCGGATATGTGGAAGCCGCAGTAAGTATGGGATTAGCGATACAGTTCCTTCTAGTCTGCCTTTGTTTCTATGCCTGTGCTACCTCTGCTGTCTGGCAGACTGATGCACCATGACTGAGGGACGTACGCCATCCAGAACGGTCCTGTGCAGCAGCCTCCTGTGTTGTCGAGTTGATGCCAAAAGAATGGAGAGCAATTTTGAGAGTGTCCTTTTTTCTGTTCAAATTTAAGTTAAAGTAAATATGTACCGGTAATTTTTTTAATAAGAACTCATCTATGGGTGTAAAGATTAAGGGTGCGATGGATCGAAGAAGAAACAGAGGAAAACCATTTTAGTACAGTTTGTGGAATGATTTGCATCATTATCATGTGTCTTGCCAGCTGGCATTGGTGATCGTGCTTCTCCACATCTTGAGATCTCAGCATCTTGTATCATTTTATGCGCTAACACCCTTCAGTGCCATGACATAACGCTGTCAAGAATCTTCTCTCATGTTCGTCTGTCTCCATTTCCAATAATTTATTCAGCTGTCACATGTTCAGTAGTTCCAGCTGTGCCATGTAAGAGCTTTGCAAGTTGGACAGACAAATGAATAAGAACATCTATAAATTGATATAGACACAAAACCTGCTGCCTTTCGGGAACACATTGGACAATCAAAAGCTGCAGAAAGCTTACTTGCTTGCTTCTTGTAAAAGTAAAAGATAATTTGATCTCGTTCAGACCTTTTCAGCTGATGCCTATAGTTGCGATCTTTATTGAGTATGGTTTGTTTGAATATGCTCTCCTTCGGTTCCATTTTGTTATGTTGTTCTAAACGGTTTAATTGATGTTGCTTTTCCTTATGTTGCTTTTCCTTGTATAGAGTTGTTTTATACCTGATGTTGTTGTATCCGGAGGCAAGGGTCTTCTATTTCTTAATTGTGTCTCTTTGTTTCGTTCCTGATTATGTTAGGACACATCTTAATATTGCATTTTGGTTCTGTCCTATCCTCTCGCCCTTTTGTGATTCCTGTTTTCTGATTGGTTGTTTCTGGCTTCTGTTCTTCCTGTCACGTTTTTCCGCTCTGTGTTGGCTTCTAGGATGTAATAATGTTTAGTCCTTACAAGGACTTTTATGTAATTGTGTCTTTCCATCGTTGCTGGTGTTTTTCTCCTTCTCATCTTTGTCTGGCGTCCTCTGTGTTGTTTGACGTTTTGGGTCTGGCTGGTAAGTGTCTGTGGATGTTGTCTTCGCTGTCGTCTCTCTCATCTCTTCCCTCAGTCTCTTTCCGTATTGAGCTTGTTTTCTTAGGTCTTCTTTGGTTTTGATGCTTCCTGGTGGAAACCTTCTGTTTATTTCTGTATTGTGTCTGTCTTCAAGTTCATGCTGCTTGCCAGTAGACTCTTTCAGCGATGTTTCTTTCGGTTTATCATCTATTGGCTTTTTGCTGTTGTATTGGTCTATTTGGGGTTGCTTGGAGCTGTTGTCTTCACGGCTTTCATCCTGCTTTTTCTGCAATTCCTGTAATGCTGCTATTGTTTCTGCTTTTGTCATTAAGTGTCTTTATATTGTAGTCCAATATCTCTCTCATCTCCTTCATCTCTGCAAGTATCCGTCTTGCTTGGTCATTAATTTCTGGCATGTTTTTCTCTGGAGTCAACTTATTTGCCTTTAATATCTAGACCTCTTCTAACTTTCTGATCTGATTTTGCATCCTGGATTTCTCCACTGGGTTGAAGTATTCGGATTCTTTGCATCTTCTTCTGGCTTCTTTGCATGGTACTCTCTCAGTAATTGCTATCTTGAGGATTTCGTGGCAATGTTGCAGATAAGGACATCCAAAATACCTCACCCCGTGCTGTCCAAAACAGTTGCTGCATCGTCGATTGCTATTTGGTTTTTGATAATTTTTATCTTGCTTTGCTAATGGACACTCATTATAGGAGTAAGAGTCAGCACAATGTCTGCAAATGTCTGTTTTGCTGCGGCACACTGACTTGGTATGAAATCCCTTTTGGCATCTGGAACATTGGAGTACCCTTGGGTACCCTTGACCATATCTCTGGTTTCTGTAGTTTATTATCAAGCTTGACTGTTTCTGGTATACTCTTACTTTCTGTTGTTACCACTGCCACTGTTGATTTCTTGTCTTTGGATACGATTCCCTCTGCTCTGATTTTACTCATCTTCTGGTTTTCTCTCCTCAAATGCTCTGCGATCTCCTGGTTTGACCATTTGGTATTCACTTTCTTGACCACCCACTTTCGGATCTCCTGAAACATCTTGGCTGCAACCAGTATCTTTTCCGGTAGCTGTAATTCTATTGTAGGCTGTACACCAATGTCCTCAGTCATTCTCTTCGTCTGTTTTGTTTCATTCAGCGTAACGATCACACCCTCTTGTGTCTTTCTGAGTCTGCATATGCTTCCTATCCCCAGTGAAGTCTCCAGGTATCTGGTTATTTTGGTTCTCGATAAGTCCAGGAGTCTGGTTCCTCCTTTGTTTATTTGGTAAATCTTTACTCGTGTTTTGATGACCGCACCGTTGGAGATTCTTGCATTGCTTGGAGTCTCCTCCTCAGCAGGCATATAGCTTTGTCGATCGTACAACCATCTGATTCCTCAGTTGTAATAGTTTTCTTTGATGTAGTTGGTTCTACTGCCAGCATGTCTCTTGGTGTGTCATTCTTGGCTGTATTGGGCGCGTCAGTTGACTGCAGGTTATACTGGCCACTATCTTCCCTTTCTATGATGATAGCTTCAGGAAAGTCATCATCATCCTCCACAGTGTCCACGTTCTTCTTAATCTGTTCCTTCTCTTTACTTCTTCTTGGGTCACTATCTTCCCTCTGTATGATGAAAGCTTCTGCAAAGTCAAGATAATTTCCACAGTATCCACGTTCTTCTTGATCTGTTCCTTCTCTTTACTTCTTCTTGGGTCACTATCTTCCCTCTCTATGATGATAGCTTCTGCAAAGTCAAGATCATTCTCCACAGTATCCACGTTCTTCTTGATCTGTTCCTTCTCTTTACTTCTTCTTGAAGCGTAAAAATCATGGCGCCTAGCTGCCTTTTTATATCTTGGCATTGGTAGTAGTAGGCGTTGTTTCTATGAATAATGTGTGTAATACTCAAAACACTGCTGAGAACTCTTGGTCAGGAACACACGTTGCCGTCTCCACCAAGCTCCCTGCCTTTCCAGAAAACGTCTGTGCCACCTCGTCTGATTGGTCAGAGGTAAACGCCGCCAAGCTGTCTGATTGGACAGATGTAGACGCCCCCAAGTCGTCTGATTGGTAGAATATCGTATACCCAAAATACAGACTCGATGTTGAGCTGCAGATAGCAAATCTGACACAAAAATGTCTGTTGAAAATTGAAAACAGTATGAGTAAATTATAACCATAGACTAAAGCATTAATAAAACTAATATCAAAGCAAGATGGTTGAACAGTCACACTAAGTTTGGTCCCCAGGGCTCACTTTTTCTGCTCTAGAGAAGGACAGTGTACCATACATATTTAAAATAAGGACAGTACACAACAGAAGAAGCAATCAAACTGTTAGAAAAATTAAACATTGATGGAAAAGATCTACAAATAATAAAAAATATGTATTGGCAGCAAACAGCAGCTATAAGAATTAACAACTGTTTAGGTACATTTCAAAGCTTAAAGAGGAGCGTACGACAAGGATGTGTACTGTTACTTGATTAGTAGATATACAGTGAATATAAAATGAGATCTTTAATTGATATGCCTGGAATTATGGTTGGTGGGCACAATATAAACAATTTATGTTATGCTGATGACACAGTAAGATGGTTGAACAGTCACACTAAGTTTGGTCCCCAGGGCTCACTTTTTCTGCTCTAGAGAAGGACAGTGTACCATACATATTTAAAATAAGGACAGTACACAACAGAAGAAGCAATCAAACTGTTAGAAAAATTAAACATTGATGGAAAAGATCTACAAATAATAAAAAATATGTATTGGCAGCAAACAGCAGCTATAAGAATTAACAACTGTTTAGGTACATTTCAAAGCTTAAAGAGGAGCGTACGACAAGGATGTGTACTGTTACTTGATTAGTAGATATACAGTGAATATAAAATGAGATCTTTAATTGATATGCCTGGAATTATGGTTGGTGGGCACAATATAAACAATTTATGTTATGCTGATGACACAGTCTTGATAGCAACAAGTCAGAAAGAACTACAGGAAATGATAGACATTGTGGTGTTAGAAAGTGGAAGAACGGGCCTCAGTTTGAATAATGGGAAGACAGAAGTAATGGTGGTATCAAAGAAACAAATTATTCCTAAATGTGTAATAAAAGTCGGTGTTATTTTAGGACAAGTACAGAAATTTAAGTATCTGAGCACATGGATAATATCAGATGGAAGATGCACAGCTGAGATAAGAATGAGAATAGGACAGGCAAAAACTGCATTTTATAAAATGAAGAACATCTTATGCAATATATCTCTGTCATTGATGAGAGTTAATTAAAGAATTCTTGCTTGCTACATACATCCAGTTTTAACATATGGCTGTGAATCCTGGACAATCAATAGGCAGACAAAACAATTTCTTGAGGCCTTAGAGATGTGGTTTTACAGAAGAATTCTTAGAATAAATTGGACAGCCAAAAAGAGCAATGAACAGGTTTTGAAAGAGGCTGGAGCCCGGAGACAACTTATCACACACATCAGAAGGAGACAGTCATGATTTTTCGGCCATGTTAGGAAAAGAGGGAAAATAGAACATGTTTTTTTTTTTTTAACTTTGAGACTGTAGCAGTAGGTATTACGGCATTCTTGCCATACAGCCAAACCATTCCATCTGGTTTTTTTAATTATTATTTTTGTTGTTGAAATGAATGAATGTCTTTCCTTCCTACTCCAAGTTTGCTCTTCTAAGGGCATCCCCAAACACATGCGGATCTTTTTCTGGTTGGAGTAACTAGTTCTCCTTGTGAGTTCATTACTTTCAAGAGTTCTTTTACAAAGGTCTTCTTATCATTCTTCAGTATTTCTGCACGTGTGTGTCTATGTGAGCATCAGTGTCTGTATGAGTGTGTGTCTGCGACTGAGTGTGTATTTCTGTGGGTATGTGCATGTGTATGTATGTGTGTGGAATGCGTGTAGAAGCAGGTATGCATGTGGGTGAATAAGAGTGGGAGGGTGTGTGTGTGTGTGTGGGTGTGTGAATGTATGTAAGTGTATGTTTGTGTGTGTATATATGCCTGTTTAAGTGAGTGGGTGGGTGTATGTATGTGCGTGTTTGTTTTTTCCTTGATTTTCATAACATGCATATTATCATATGAATTTAACATGTTTATTGATGCTGTGTAAAAGACAGGTGTTTGTGCTCAATTTGTGACCCTTTAAAAATAAAGTTTGTTTGTTTGTTCAAACAAAACAAAAAAAAACAAAAACAAAAAACCACATCTCTGCAGCTTCCACATAACTGTTCACTAACTGCTAAATATTACACAAAATCAGAAACATACAATAGTGGAGTCAGACATTTTTTTCTTCAAATTATTTATTTATTTTGTGTGCACTGTACATATAAATTTAAGAATAATAAATCATTTTCTTCAGTGAGATTAATGAACAAAATTACCATACTAAAAAGAGGTAAGGCAAATTTAAAAACAAAAAAAAATTGTGAAAACTATAACAAAACTTCGATAATTAAAGATTTTCAGTGTTAAAAATACAAATGAACGATGACTGAACTGAAATGCAACTTAAACCTTACAAATGATAAAAAGAGATGTTGTTCGTGGTCTATTAAAATAACATAAATAATATCAATACAAGTGAGAAGTAGAACTAGCCAGCTTCAGATTATCACAATCAGGAACGACACATGAAGGCTGCTAAAATTCGTTATCAGCATGACATTAATGGACAGTAATACAATCACAAACAAGCATACACAAAATTACTCATCTGTAAGTAAATGTCTCTCACAGAAATATCCATAACATGTCTGGACAGTTCTTCTTCTTCTTCTTCTGCGTTCGACATCTGTCATGCTAAACATTGAGTCTGGTCTGGGTCACAAATAGGATTGTGCGTTTAAAGTCGCAACCGGCCCTCCCATAGCTTCTCATGCAATGTGGCTCCCTTGGGCCAGATCCACAGTCTTTGCTGTGAGAGATAAGGGGAGTACTGCAGTATGTGCCCAGGGGTCTGTCTTTCTGCTCCACAATTACAGGCAGCAGATTCTTTTATGCCTATCCTGTGCAGATGTGCTCAAAGACCACAGTGTCCTGTCCAAAGCCTAAAAATTGATGTTTGTTCTTTCCTGCTGAGTTTGTTTTTTGCTGTCTGGACAGTAGCAACTCTAAGTCATGAATGATACAGCAGGAAGTGTACTACACAGGAGTGATAGGAGTGGCAGGTTACAGAAAGGATCATAACTCCAACATTTTTAGATAAAGCTGCGTTAGATGGTAATGCCCTTAGGTTAGAGAGAGCCCAGTAGACAAATAAGAAAGTTCTCAAATATCAGAACTCTTTTATTGGAATGGCTAGATTTGATTTCTGCGATCTCCATGCTAAAGACAACTCGGTGACCATGTAAATTTAAATGGAGAGGGACTGGTTTGAAAGCAACAAGAAATAAATAACAGAGGATACTGAAACCAGAATGACTACCAGATAATACCAGCTTGTAACAGATTTAGGAGACACAATAATTAAATAATGTACCGTTGCAAAAGAATCACTACAGAAAGCAGGTCTTCTATACTGCAAATAGGCAAATAAAAATACAAAACTACCCACCCTAAAAGCAGACACCAAGTCTTATTATTAACTGAAGATACAGGAAATCTGTCTGACACATGACATGGACCATACACAATCACAAAAATGCTTCAGATATGGACTATGAAAGCTCATTCAAGGGAACATGTAAAGTACAGTAGAACCTCGCTTAACGAGCACCTCTCATAACGAGTAATTCGCATAACGAGCAAAACAAATTGTTAAAAAAAAAATTACTTGCTTAACGAGGAGAGAGGAAGTACCAATTTGTGCGCATGTTACATCAGTCTGTGTTTAGCACTCGTTCCAGTAGCATTGTAGTGTCGCTTGTGATCACACATTTTCTCAAACTTGTGTTATATTGTGATAAATGTACATGAATCCTCCAGGCCTGCAAGATGACTTCTCTGAAGAATTTAAGTTCATCAAGATCCAGTTTCTGGCTCCCAACACCACTCCGTTACTCCAGCCCATGGACCAGCAAGTTATTTCTAACTTTAAGAAGCTCTACACTAAAGCACTCTTCGAGCATTGTTTTCAGGTGACTGAAGGGACCAACCTCACTCTCAAAGAGTTTGGGAACAAATCACTTCCACATCGTTGACTGCCTCAAGATGATCGACAAGGCGGGGGAAGGGGTTACCAAGAAAACCCTAACTTCTGCTTGGAAGAAGCTTTGGCCAGAGAGCGTTGTCGATTTGTGACTTTGAGAGGTTCGAGACAGTACCTGTGGGACCTGTAGTCAACGAGACTGTGTCTTTGGCCACTGTCATGGGATTGTAGGTGGATAACAGTGATATCGAAGAGCTTGTGGAAGAGCACAACCAAGAGCTGACCACCGAAGAGCTTATGGAGTTACATTGTGTTTCCCAGCAAGAAATTTTGCAGAAAAGTTTGTCAGAGGAGGAGGAGGTAACAGAAAAGCACAATCTTCTAGCAAAATAAGAGAAATGCTGAAAGCATGGCAAACTGTTGCATCTTACATTGAGAAGCATCACCCTAATAAGGAAGTGGCTATGCGCGTTGCAAATTTATTTAATGATAATGCTATGTCGCATTTTCGAAAAAATTTCTAGCAAAAATTTTTTTTTGCAATGTATCATAACTATTTTGACTTTTTTTTTCTGCAAATCGAATTCGCATTCCAGGTGGGTTCGTTCCGCGTTTGTAGAAAAGATGAAGATGATTCACTCTCCTCAACAATATATTTATAATTTTCTTTGAATAAACGTTATACATAGCATTTTGGGAGTATTTTTTTCGACATGGAACGCATTTTCGTATTTTACATTAATTTATATGAGAAAAATTGTTTCGCATGACGAGTGTTTTGCTTAACGAGTATGATTTTGGAACAAATTATGCTCGTGAAGCGAGGTTCCACTGTATTTCAGATAGATATCAGAGGAACAGCACACAAACTAAGGAGCCAGAAAATCTATAACCTGCATCTCTATGCTCTGCTATAGATGAAACCCAAGAGGAAGCTATCAAAACAGTGCTCCCAACACCAACTACAGACGAACAAGAAAAATGGAAAGATGTAAAAATAAATAAGAAAAATGGAAAGATGTAAAAATAAATAAGAAAAATGGAAAGATGTAAAAATAAATAAGAAAAATGGAAAGATGTAAAAATAAATAAGAAAAATGAAAAGATGTAAAAAAAAAAAAAAAAAAACTGGAAAGGTGTAACAATAAACAAACTCTTAAAAATGATTTAAAAAGAGTTATTACAAATCCTGGAAGAATTTAAACAAAATGTCAGCAGATCACCAGGAAAGACAAATATTATCAAACACCATATTATCCTGAACTCAGACAAACCAGGTAATCCAAAACCACACACTGTTCTCACACATTATTAGGAAACTTAGGGGAAAAAAATGGTACCAGACACCTAGAAAAACAGGAATCATCGAGAAATCTACATCCAGTAGAAAAATACCATTCATATCGGCTTGTATCAACTTTGGAAAAAATTAATCAAATCACAAACTTAGATGTTGAACTAATCCTTAGTGCTGATGACTTACTATAAACCATGACCCTTTCACTTTCACTCTACATTTAAAAACTTGATCACACTAAGGGCTACAGGCAAATTCCCAAGACTGAAGAGTGTAAACATACTACAGCTTTATCATCACCCCAGGACTCTATCACTGGTTCTGTCTTCAGTTTGGGTTAATTAACTCTCTGACAACCTTTGTCCGGGCCATGCATCTTATTCTCCAAGGCATCAGAATGATCTCTACCTATATGGAGGACATATGCATCCACACTCAAACCTTTCCAAAAACATCTCTACCCTTTGGGAAGTGGTCAAAAGAATTTCTGAGCCACACCTCTCAGTCAAACATTCTAAAACAGAGATTGTGAAAAATGACCGTTGCATTTCTTGGCCATAGAACTTATAGGGTTTTCTTACCACAGATGAGAATAATGTCCCAAGGATCCCACAGCTGATCCCACCAATTACCCAAAAAAAAAGAAACTGCAGTTTAATTGGTTTGATTAGTTATTATAATAAATTCATAACTCATTTCTCAACAATGAGAACAGCATTTTCTGACTTGCTCAGAAAGAACTCTCCAACAATTGGTCTGATTAGTTATTATAATAAATTCATAACTCATTTCTCAACAATGAGAACAGTATTTTCTGACCTACTCAGAAAGAACTCTCCAACAATTGGTCTGATTAGTTATAATAAATTTGTACCCCATTTCTCAACAATGAGAACAGTATTTTCTGAATTACTCAGAAAGAACTCTCCAACAATTGGTCTGATTAGTTATTATAATAAATTCATAACTCATTTCTCAACAATGAGAACAGTATTTTCTGACCTACTCAGAAAGAACTCTCCAACAATTGGTCTGATTAGTTATAATAAATTTGTACCCCATTTCTCAACAATGAGAACAGTATTTTCTGACCTACTCAGAAAGAACTCTCCAACAATTGGTCTGATTAGTTTTAATAAATTTGTACCCCATTTCTCAACAATGAGAACAGTATTTTCTGACTGGCTCAGAAAGAACTCTCCAACAATTGGTCTGATTAGTTATAATAAATTTGTACCCCATTTCTCAACAATGAGAACAGTATTTTCTGAATTACTCAGAAAGAACTCTCCAACAATTGGTCTGATTAGTTATAATAAATTTGTACCCCATTTCTCAACAATGAGAACAGTATTTTCTGAATTACTCAGAAAGAACTCTCCAACAACAATTATTATGATTAGTTAATTTAATAAATTGTACCCCACTTTTTAAACAAAAAAACAGCGGCCTTTTTCGACTTAGAAAGAATTCTCTAACAACAATTGAGAAAACCTTAGATCATGACGGGTTGTTAAACTCGTTAAAAAAATGTTTCTCAAAATCCATCTAACCTGATTTACCTAACCCCGACCTCATCTTTTACATTCAGACAGTTGCCAGCATCATCAAACTGCAGCAGTTCTCCAGAAATCGGATGAAGTTCTACATCTCACATTTTAGCCAGAAGACAACCCCAGCACAGAAACGATACTCAGCAACAGACGTGAAGCATATGCAGCTGTTACCAGTTTCACCAAGTTTGCAAAATATCTAACTGGAAAGAACTTCATTCTCCAACCCGACAGTCAGCCCTTGAAAATTCTAGCATCTGGTACATCTAGAAATGCTAGAATCCATGAATGCAGGTTACTAATACCAAATTAAAAATTCCAAGTCCACCATATCACAGATAGCAACATTCACTGCCAGACCTCCTTAGCTTAGCATACTGTCTATAAAATCGCCCTACAATGGTACTAATCATAATATATGCAATTGTGGGAGCATCTCTTCATCTCAAAAATTAATCTAATTAGTTAAAATTATAAAAATTGTTTCCATTACATGTACTTATGATTACTGTTACCATACTACTGTATTTGCCAGTGATATTATTTGATTATTTTAACACTGAAACACCAGCAAGGAAATCAAAATTAAAATGTTGAGAGCATGCATCTTCCCTGTAGCAACATGTGGATATGAGTCGTGGACTCTCTCCCAGTCCTTAAGAAAGAATATAGGGGCTATTGAGCAGAAATGCTAGAAACATTTTCAGAATACCATGGACAAAGAAGAGAAGAAATACTGATATTTTAAAAGATCTGAACATCTATATATATATATATGACAGAGGCGAAGGTTTACATTTGCTAACACTATCGTTAGAGCACAGCTGCAGTCAACTTAGTTATGCAAGAGATGCTTCTTCGTTTACAAGATGAGTTCGGCTATCGCTTAGATATTTGCCGAGCAGCAGATGGGGGTCATTTTAAACACCTATAACCTCTATTGTAAGTCTGTATTTTTAGATCTTCCTCTCTCTTGTATTTATATTATTATGCAATGTATATTAAGGGAAATAAACATAAATGAAAGTGTATCCATCATTCTAAGTAACCCTGTATGAGTTGGCATCTGTGGCTAGGCATAGCGAACACACTTCATAATGCCAGGGTGCAGAGTTCAATACCCAGCTGCAGACTGTCTTGTGTTGGTTTCGACAGTGATATCAAGAGCCGACCGTTCAGGAAGCAATGGCAAACTCATCATCATCATGTAGCAGGTCCTTTGCAGAACGTCGCTCTCATCATGGTCTGCCAAGAAACTTGCTCTCTCGCCAGCTCTCCCACCTCATGTACTTTCATACTCAAGGAGTCACTTATATCCTGTGCCCATCTTCAAGTTGGTGGGCCCCTGCCCGTCCTTTCTGGTAACATGCCTTCTGCTATAAATTTTTCCAATCCGTCGTGGCACTTGATATGACCAAAATATTTCAGCTTCCGAGACAAGATGGCAAACTACTGAATGTAAAGTCTGCCTTTAAAAACAACACCCAACAAAAAATTGCTGTGGATGGTTCTGCAACGTCCTGTAAAGGACACACATTTAACTTGTATAATACTAAAAAAAGAAAAAGAAAGAATTAATGATAGTAATTAGAACATCAGTTCAAGGTGTCATCACTGCTGAAGGAGAGACACTAAAACAAGCAAAAGAGTTTAAGTATCTAGGTAGTGTATTTACACAGGATGGAGGATCGGACACAAAAATAGAAGGCCAATAAAATAAACTACTAAATGACGGCACCTGGGAGACATTAAATAATCGACATGCACACACACTTTTGGCAGGTTTCATCTACACTATTTATCCATCTCTTTCTTGGTCTTCCTGGAATGAAGGTGAGAGGAAGACCAAGAAGGTAAAGGTCCCTTTTCCATTCCTTAAGGTGTGTGGGGCATAGAGGGCTAGACCTATATTTTTATAGACCAATCGACACAAGATGGCTGATGTGGTCAGCATCACGCAGGCCACCTTAATTTCCTGGTACTGCACCCGGTACCCACTCAAGGCTGGGTCAACCTGGGAGTCAAGGTCATTTTTGAAAAATGTCCCGGCTCTGCCATGGAGCCAACCAACCACCTTCCAATCCACACGCGAGCCTCTAGCTGTTATATTATGGCGTCTCCCATGAAGACCAAGAAAGAGATGGATAAATGGTGTAGATGAAACCTGCCAAAAGTTGAACAAATCCATCACACAAGCCACCCGAGAAGTGCAAGACAAATACAGAAAACCACAACATGGGTTACAAGCCGGTAACAATGAGACGACAAAAGAAGAAGAAGACGCAAACAAAACAGCTGATGATAAATGCGCTGTTCATACCACCCTTGTGCTATCAATGCCAGACATGGACAGTCCCAGAGAAACATAAATGCAAAAGTACAACACTTGAGATGAGATGCATAAGAAATGTGGCTGGAAACACAAGAAGAGACAGAGTCACCAATGGAGAACTAAGAACAATAATAAGCACACAGTGCCAGTGAATGATTTCATAGAACACCTCAGAATCTAAAGGTCTGGTCATCTGCTCAGAATGGAACAAAATCAGCCAAGAGCTAGGATGAACTACATGAGAACAGCAGACAACAAGGCAGGAGGGCCACCAATACAAAATAGATGGAGGAAGTAAAATAGACAAACTAAACAACTTGCAAAAGACAGGAAAAAACATACAAGTACTCTCTGTTGTACTCTGCGGCATAAGCAGTAGAACAAAAAAAACAGAAGGCTAACACTGTAGTAACATTTGCTTACATCAAGTTTTTTTTTTTTTTTTTTATTAAGGAAAGAAAATTTTTCATTTTTTTAAATATGAAAGATCAGTTTTTGGAAAATAAAAATTAAACTACTTTAAAAAAAAAAAATTTTGAAAAAAAAAAAAAAAAAAAAAAAAAAAAAACGCATGACAAAATGATTATTTAAAAATGAAAAAAAAAATTGCAAAAAAAAAAATTACAATTATTTTCAAAATAATTTTAAAAAACACAAAATGAACAAATAAACAAAAAACACAACAAAATGAGTATTTGAAAATAAAAAAAAATAAAAAGTTAAAAGAAAAAAACAGTGATTTCAGTGATCTGAGAATATTCTAAATCTGTTTGCATTTCTAAAATCCAATGTTGCATATTATTATAATTACTTTTCTGTTTAGGTACCACATCCTTATAAAATGAACATAAACCAGGCAGACTGGAGACTCTAGCAACCACACAAGTAAAATGACAAACCAGACTACTGGGATTTGAAAACAATAAAAACAAACATGGAAATAATCTACAGAAGAGCAGGCTAAAAGACCATAACTAAAACCACTAAGCATAAACAGTTTAGAAATTTACCATTAAATTGCCATGAGCCCTCACAAAAATGGGTTCTCTTTATTATACTAAATAATGTTGAACAAATACAAAACAATCACATCAGTGGAAACCATTGTTAATAAACCACATCTGATACACAAAGGGAAATAGCTAAAATACACTGTGCCACTACAAACTAGAAAATTCAAATTCGAATCACTTAATCAAACTACTAATCTGAATATTGTAGAATACTACTAACAAATAATATTTCATGCAAAAAAGACTCACATTCCATTTTTGTAAAAAAATTTCTTTCTTAAACTATAATTGAATTACCGATTTTCTATTGTAAATACATTGAATTTATTATGAAATATAATGCAACAACATCAGCTAATAAAACTCTGCTGGCAGAGGGAGAGGTTCCGCAAGATTTAAAAGACTGAAGCATCATAACTATGTACAAGAACAAGGGTGATCAGAGTGACTGCAGTAACTACAGGGTAATATCATTGCTGTGTACTGTTGGAAAAGTACTAGTGAGAATTGTTCTGTGAAGACTCCAGATTCTGGGAGACCAGGTTTACCCACAGTCCCAGTGTGGTTTTCGTGGGAACCAGTCTACCACGGATACGATATTCTAATTATGACAGTTGCAGGAAAAATCAACCACTGTATGTTGCTTTTATTGATCTCACAAGACATTTTATTTGGTTAGTTGACAAAATCTGTTCACACTGGAAAAAACAATGTCCACCTACCCTACTGAGCATTATTGAGTTGTTCCACATAGGTATGAAAGGTCATTCAACTTTGATGGTGTAACATCAGAGGAGTTGTAATCAACAAAACAGTAAAGGAAGGCTGTGTACTTGCTCCTAGCCTCTTTGGAATATACTTCTCACTTCTTTTGGTACCTGCCTTTCAAGGTCAGGATGGTGGTATATTCCTCTATTCTAGATCTGATGGCAGCCTGCACAATGCTCGCAGGCTGAGGGCCAGAACCAGGATAAGAAAGCTACTTATCAGAGAGCTGATGTCTGCAGATGATGAAGCAATAACCACTCATTCAGAGAAGGAGCTGCAATGTTTACTGGTGCAAGATGTTAACGATAGATCTGCAGTCTACATTGATAGTGACGAGCTGGAGAGAGCTTACCATTTGGCCTTTCTGGGTTCCACAGTAAATAAATAATCGCTGGATCAAGCAGTCAATATCAGGTTAAGGCAGCAACAACAATGAGCAGATTAACAAAAAGAGTTTGGAAGAACAGAAACAAAACTCTTGTTTATCAGGCTTGTGTTATCAGCACTCTGCTTTATGGCAGTGAAACTCGGTCAACTTACTTGCAACAGGAGAGATGGCTTACTAGCTTTCACATGCGATGTCTAAGAGGAATACTTGGCATTAAGTGGCAGGACAAGATCACAAATACTCAGGTAATGGAAAGAGCAGGTACAACAGTCTTCTCAATGCTCAGTCTTAGGTGGCTGGGTCACACCTGGAGAATGGAGGAGGGCAGAGTACCTAAGGACATCCTTTATGGTGAACTAAAGGTGAACTATGGTGAACCAAAGCATAAAGATGTCGAGGCCGACCTCTACTATGATATAAAGTACAAGTGGGAATGATACAGGTACTGAAGTGGACTCATGGGAGCAAAATGCCATTGTCTGTGTTGTGTGGAGGGGGCACATCAGAAAAGGAATGAAATGAAGGAAGAAATGATTGCAGAAAGCATGAAAGCTGAGTGTCTGAAAAAAAAAATAGACTTAACACAAATGTTGACAACAATGGTCCTGAAATCCCATGCTATCATTGTGGGAGACTTTTCTTAACATTGGCAGGTCTTGCTAGTCACACTCCCCATTGCCATGGGCTGCGAGTCCCATGTCTCCTCATAGCGCAATATAGCACTATTGTCTGGAAAGACGCAAAGGTTCCAATCATAATGAAACGACATAATAAAGTAATGGCTGAGAGACAGAACTATATTAAAGTACAGAAAGAATGTTAACAAACCTAATATTATACAACGATTTTAAAAATAAATAATTGAAAAGACATTTTTCTTTCTTTCTCCCAATAACATTAAAAGCTATCATAAAATCAGAAAGGACATGTAAAACAAAGCCGCTATTGTTTTAAGTTTAAGTAAAAGTAAATGATTATGTGTATAAAATTGATAATAAAATTATTTAATACTTACCATCTTATACGCATGAAAAAAACAAACTTTCTAACGTATCTCCTAACTGGTGAATTAACTCTTTGAATCCCAAGAAAAGCATCATACGTTCATACCTAGAAGCCCAATGAACGCAAGATGTGCTGATTTTATGTCTGTTTTGACTATCACTCTGATTCTTTACCCTTGGGACTCAAAGAGTTAAAAGGTGATTTAAAAAAAATTTTAAATACTGAATAGGAAAGTCTTAGAGTTGGGCACAGAGCACACAAGTGAGCGTGTTGTGCAGTGAACTTGCATTATTTTAAGTTCTGAAGACACAACCCCTTGTAATGACCTTCGACCTAGCAACCAGGAGTTCTATAACTTGACATCTACTCACCAAAGCAGACTCCTGGCACAGGCTACAGCCCAAGTGTTTCTGCGATCTAGGCAGAATCACACAGGCTGGCCATCAGAGTTAGGGGTAACTATGTCGATGGAAGTCACAGGTAACGTGAAAACGTTTTACCTGGAAGGAGAGGTAAATCAAAATGACTGGGAGAAGAAAGCTTGGTTAGTGTCCCTGATACAGGAAGGGAATTCAGTGACCAGGACTGGAATATACAGTCAAAGAACTCAGATATGAATTCTGTAAGACAATCAACAAATAACATAATCCATCTGCCTGGGCTGTCAGGTCTGTGTATTTTGGGAGGAGACGCATAGTTATCTGAGTGCATTTTTATTAGTTGATAGAAAAGCCTGCATGCCAAAAACTATGGATGATCCAGATACAAAAGAACTGTCAACTGATTGGTTGAACCCTAAGGTATTCTTACTCAATAAAATACAAGGATTTTGAATGTCACAATTATGGCATTAATTTTGTTGAGCTGAGCTGAGTTGATGATTCAAGAACTGACATCACAGCACTCGGGGCATTCCCATAGGTGCTCCGTCCCCGTCTTCAGCAGCCAGTTCAGAGTTCCAATATTAATGGTGCCAGTAGCATGCTGATTAAACGTCCTTCTTGCCTTTCCTCTGAGCCTCGAGCATCTGCCAGAACCCCTCCTCACTCCCCGCTGTATCAATCTCACTAGACTGTGGTGATCCATCTGCTCCTCTGAACTGTACATGCTCTCCCACAAGACACTAATCAGGTCTGCCTTATCATGCATCAGTATTCCACCAAGTTGTGCAGAGCCAGCCAGTCTGTCCGCCTGTTCATTTCCCAACACACCAGCATTTCCTGGAGGAAAAAAATCCTGACAATTAATTTAGTTTCTTTCAGTAGCTATGCGCTTCCTTTTGTTTTTCTTTCTGGGTCCAGAAGGGAAGCCTTCCCAGGCAACAATCCTGGACATGTAGGAAGCTAGTCTGGGCAGGCAGAAGACCTTCCTAGACAAGGACCTTGATGATGCTCTTTGCTGGTATCAAGTGTGTCCCCCCGTGTCTGTGGCTGGTAAAAACATTGTGCCAATGGTTTCCCTTCTGTAAGGCAATGAACATCTTTACACAAGTCAAGGTTATACAAACGTTAGTCTCCCCAAACAAAGAAGGTCAAGTTCCATTCGTTAGTTTTTTGGATTGGTCTACCTTCCTGCAGGTAACGGGGGTGCCGCTCTGCTGGTTACTTTCTGGGTTTTCTTGCATTTACGTTTTTATTCTGAGAAAAAAAATGCCTTTGATATAGGTTTCATCACTCATTTAAGGGGTTTTGTGTTAGACCCAGTTTGTCGATGTTTTTGGAGTGTTAAAAGCACTGGCGTGCTGAAATATACAACACGCGATATTAACAGCATTGTAGGGAAACTCCTGTAATCGTGTGGCAAAGTAATGTGGCTCAAGACTGACCAATCAGAAGTGAGCTAGGCTGAAGGTCGACCAATCAGAAGTGAGCTAGTGTGTAACAATTATAACTGGGGAGTCTAACTTTAGTTTTACCGAAGTAAAAAAAACCCAAAACAATCCTAACCTGCACAGTTTATAGTGACTGTATTAGCCATGCAACCTAAAATCTGTCAACTCAATACCCCACCTTTCTCTCCCCCAATCTAAGCATAGACCACCCTAAAAATGGTACATACAGGCAGTAAAGATGGATTTGTGTTTAAAAAAATTTAGTAACACCATATATAACTCTTTCTCTGTCAAACACACCATATTTTTTAAATATTATGACAATGAGGGTGATACTGCAGACATAATAAAGACATTATATTATAAATATCAAGAAAGCTGTGGAGAAGATTGTTCTTAATGCCATGAGCTTTCATGACATACAGGGAGTATTCTTGCTTACACACACAAAAATTTCTGTTATTATTTGCAAAAAACAAAAACAATGTAAATAAATGCGAAACTTTTAAACAGGCAGATCCTTTAAGAGAACCTGAAATTTCTTTCAGTGGCAGAAACACTCAAACAAAAACTACAGATTACAATATACCGTCCATAATGGCATACCATACAGGAATGTTTGGTCAAAGATTACATCTCATTCAACAACATATATTACCCCCCCCCCCCCCCCCCCCCCCCCCACACACACCAAAAAAAAAACTATATTATTTTCAAGACAGGGAATGTGAAGTTCAACAAGCCACATTAACAGACAAGAAAGTCAAGTTTAACAAGCCACATTAACAGACAAGTAAGTCAAGTTCAACTAGCCACATTACCAGACAAGTAAGTCAAGTTTAACAAGCCACATTAACAGACAAGTAAGTCAAGTTTAACAAGCCACATTACCAGACAAGTAAGTCAAGTTTAACAAGCCACATTAACAGACAAGTAAGTCAAGTTTAACAAGCTACATTAACAGACAAGTAAGTCAAGTTTAACAAGCCACATTAACGGACAAGTAAGTCAAGTTTAACAAGCCACATTAACAGACAAGTAAGTCAAGTTTAACAAGCCCCATTAACAGACAAGTAAGTCAAGTTTAACAAACCACATTAACAGACAAGTAAGTCAAGTTTAACAAGCCACATTAACAGACAAGTAAGTCAAGTTTAACAAGCCACATTAACAGACAAGTAAGTCAAGTTTAACAAGCCACATTAACAGACAAGTAAGTCAAGTTTAACAAGCCACATTAACAAACAAGTAAGTCAAGTTCAACAAGCTACATTAACAGACAAATAAGCCAAGTTTAACAAGCCACATTAACAGACAAGTAGGTCAAGTTTAACAAGCCACATTAACAGACAAGTAAGTCAAGTTTAACAAGCCACATTAACAGACAAGTAAGTCAAGTTTAACAAGCCACATTAACAGACAAAAAAGTCAAGTTTAACAAGCCACATTAACAGACAAGTCAAGTTCAACAAGCCAGATTAACAGACAAGTAAGTCAAGTTCAACAAGCCACATTAACAGACAAGTAAATCAAGTTTAACAAGCCACATTAACAGACAAGTAAGTCAAGTTTAACAAGCCACATTAACAGACAAGTAAGTCAAGTTTAACAAGCCACATTAACAGACAAGTAAGTCAAGTTTAACAAGCCACATTAACAGACAAGTAATTCAAGTTCAACAAGCCACATTAACAGACAAGTAAGTCAAGTTTAACAAGCCACATTAACAGACAAGTAAGTCAAGTTTAACAAGCCACATTAACAGACAAAAAAGTCAAGTTTAACAAGCCACATTAACAGACAAGTCAAGTTCAACAAGCCAGATTAACAGACAAGTAAGTCAAGTTCAACAAGCCACATTAACAGACAAGTAAATCAAGTTTAACAAGCCACATTAACAGACAAGTAAGTCAAGTTTAACAAGCCACATTAACAGACAAGTAAGTCAAGTTTAACAAGCCACATTAACAGACAAGTAAGTCAAGTTTAACAAGCCACATTAACAGACAAGTAATTCAAGTTCAACAAGCCACATTAACAGACAAGTAAGTCAAGTTTAACAAGCCACATTAACAGACAAGTAAGTCAAGTTTAACAAGCCACATTAACAGACAAGTAAGTCAAGTTTAACAAGCCACATTAACAGACAAGTAATTCAAGTTCAACAAGCCACATTAACAGACAAGTAAGTCAAGTTCAACAAGCCATATTAACAGACAAGTAAGTCAAGTTTAACAAGCCACATTAACAGACAAGTAAGTCAAGTTTAACAAGCCACATTAACAGACAAGTAAGTCAAGTTTAACAAGCCACATTAACAGACAAGTCAAGTTCAACAAGCCACATTAACAGACAAGTAAGTCAAATTTAACAAGCCACATTAACAGACAAGTAAGTCAAATTTAACAAGCCACATTAACAGACAAGTAAGTCAAATTTAACAAGCTACATTAACAGACAAGTAAGTCAAGTTCAACAAGCCATATTAACAGACAAGTAAGTCAAGTTCAACAAGCCACATTAACAGACAAGTAAGTCAAGTTTAACAAGCCACATTAACAGACAAGTAAGTCAAGTTCAACAAGCCATATTAACAGACAAGTCAGTCAAGTAAAGGACCCTTGCTCATGCCAGTGGTGTACTGGACATTCAGTGCTGGTCACTCATATATTTTTATAAGCCCAATCAGCCCTGGATGGGTGATATGGTCAACATCACACAGAAATGTAAAATACCACACTGAAAAAAAAGAGGTAACAAAAGATAACTAACTGAATGTTCATGTCAGTGTGTGACAGTAACATAATCAGCATAGTCCCCATTTTAAGCAGCGATAATGCTAGTAGCAGTACTAGCCCAATCTGCCCTCAAAATCTATTTATTCGCAGTTCACTCATGGAAGCATTTCCAGTCTGCTCAAAGACCAATGGACACATAAATGTACTACTGAGTAACAGACACGTTTCTCTGAACACTGTTTTTGCACTGTTTGAGATCAGTAAACATATGTCAATTCTGGCCTGTCTAATGCCATAGATTTTAGCCATGCCACATACAGAAAAGACTTCAGTGAACGAATGTGAACGTCAGGTGGCATCAAAGATAATGGCAGTCTTGTCATGTTCTCAGATGAGTCGAGATTCATGAGGCAAAGGAACATAAGCAGAATCAGGGCACACATGACGTCCACATGAGTGATATGTTTATAATTGCACCCATGAGGCTCTGAACTTTGGTTAGGGCAGCATCATCGTATGGGGAGGAATAACATAGAATTTTATACCACAGCTGGTGCCAATTCAGGAGAACAACACTGCACAGCAGTACATACACAATGTACTGACACCACATGCTGTGCCATTTTTCTAAACTCATGGACACAACTACTTTTATGCACAACAATGTAACCCCTCATCAAGCACGACTATCACTGCATTTCCTTTGCTAGTGGTACACTGGGCATATGATGACAAACATTTTTTTTTATTTCTTTCAAATAGGTGATCTGGTCAAAATTATATGAGCTGCTTTTTTTCCTAGAATATTTCTTGTGCCCATATGAGGCTGGGTCAACCCAGAAACAGAGGTCAACCATGTGTCGAAAAAATTTTTTTTTAAAATCAGTTACAAATTGAAACCCAAGACCTTTGGGCCAGCAGGCAAGTGTCTAGCCACTGCGGCTCCTGGTCAGCAAGTGGTATCAATAAGTATTTTCAATAATTCAGCTATAAGCTACCGACACCAGCTTCCTTAGAAATAAACTAGGTGCACAGTCTATGCATACAATTTAGCTTTTTAAATGCAGAACAAAGGAATGAGGTGTCAAAACTGACAACCACAATAACATGGTTCAGATTGGGAGAATTTAGACAAGAAATATCCTGAAGTAATCATCAATGTAAACAACATACATATATTTGTTTCTTACAAATAACTAAAACAATAATGTAAACAGAATAACTGAAGATCTAGACAAGAGATAATAAAGATAAGCATTCATTAACAATATCTATGCAGAACACAGGGCATTCAATGCTAAGACAGAATAACAAATGTGGAGCATCAAGACCAAATCTAGTTTTTTTTTAACTGGTATGAAAACAATTACAGTATTTGTCAGTGTACAAGACACTCATTTATATAAGACACACCACAAAATCTAAAGACATTTTCTAGAAAAAGTTCAAATTTAAAGAAAAATATAACTTTTTAAAAATTATTCAGATCGTCCGACTTTTGTCTTCATATTCCATGTGGTTTTTGTCTGCATACAGTCCACGGCACTTCATACAGCACTGACAACCTCCCCCCCCCCCCCCCCCATTATTACTTGGAAGGGAAAAACTAGAGTGCAGACAATTGTAAATAACGGTACATCTGGGCCTACCTTTGTTGTATAAGATGCAGAGTAATTTTAAGGCCCAAAAATGTTTTATACACAACAAATACGGTATATTTGAAATTTAAAAAAATAAAAAAACTTTTCTGCATAAAGCAGACTAAATTTAAAGAGAAAATCTGGGACAGAAAGAAAAAAGATAAAATATCTGCTGCATTCCTAGCAGCTGTCATATTGAAATGTTTACTTCCATACAAATACAAATTGTAGACAGACTCTCTGCTAGCAGTCCTTTTGTCTTTGTATCTCATTGTCTGCTTTTTTGTCTGTTTTACTGTGCCTTTATCTCCCTGGCCTCTCTCTTTCATTCTCTGTCTGTTTTTCTCTCATTCTTTAGCTATCTCTCATTCTCTAGATCTCTCTCATTCTCTAGATCTCTCTCATTCTCTTTGACTCTAGATATCTATGCATCTCTCTCATTCTCTATCCCCAATCTCTCTGCTTCTCTTACTCCCTCTCTCTGTACTTCTAACTCTCTCTCTCTTTGTGCTTCTCTCACTCCTCCTCTCTTTCTCTCTGTGCTTCTCTCACTCTCTCCTGTGTTGAAAAAAAAACAAAAAAGGAATGAAACACTTATAAATAACAAATCTACGACACATACAATCTGCATGCATGTACAAATTGCTCCGTTGAAATATACAAAATATTTAAAAGGCAAACCATAGGTTATATTGTTAACTACCCTCTACTGCATGCTGTTATCCTTCTGTCATTAGAGGACAAACAAAAACAGCCAATTATTTCAGTGATGAAATTTGTCTATGGTCTTCCTTGGTCTGACACCGTTTGACAATGCACTTGTTTGTTCAATGAGGGGCCGTTGTACGCTGCTGCTATCTTCAGAAGCAGAAGACTCACTCAGTTCATCATCTGACTCACTTCTCACATCTTTTTCAATCTGAATCACAATAGAGACAAGATTATATAGATAGATTTGATTTGTTAATGACATGTCATTTTTTTCTCCAATCATCTGTCCAATAATAACAATTTAAAAGAAAACACACACACACAGAAACAACTCAATAATGGAACAGTTATTCATTTAAACCACACAAAAAAGAGGTCTTTAACTCTTTGAGTCCCATGTGGTTTAGAATCCCAGGCCCAAGGGGTAGTCAAAAGAGACGTAAAATGTAAAATCGGCGCATCATGCGTTCATTGGGCCTCTAGGTAGGAATCTATGAATGTATTATGCGTTCCTTGGGACTCAACAAGTTAAGAAATAAAACACTAAAATTTTTATATTAAACATTATTCTTCCCCCCCCCCCCCCCCCTTTTTTTTTAAAGCCCACTAATATAATAATTCCTGTTTGCCACAATAAGTAGTAAAATATTACTTCTAATTTGCTACATTGGGTAGGCCCTATGCTCCACTGAGAGAATAAATGGCAGAACAAAGAAGAATATGTGCTACAATTAGCAGTAAAATGAAAAAAAAAAAAAAAAGATATTATTTAAACATGCTTCTTTCCTGCTTGTTTGCTCTGCTTCGGTCGAAGGATTCAACAGTTTTTGCATGTTAATTTAGTAAATTTCTGCTTTTTATCTCTCCTTACCTTGGAACTATGTCCACAGCCAATGTATATTATTCCAACAGCTCCTGAACAGAAAGCCTCACTTGCGAAGCACTGGCTGTTTGTTTTCTCCTTGTTGGTCTTTATAGAAATAGCATGTACACATGGAGCCGTCAGTAGAGTTGTTTTTTTTTTTTAAATTGTATAGGTTATCAGTTCCCTCCACACCTCTGGAACTGTTAAAGATAAAGTTGAGAGGACTGGCTTCACTGCCCTGAGGTTTTATTCCATATGGCTCTGCTTTCCTTCACAAAATGGTTAGTTCCAGTCAATAGCACATCACAAAGCACAAACTCCATAGCTTTAGTGATGACCCTCCCCCAAAGGACTTTGACCACATCTAACTTGTTATGAATGAATTCATTACTATGGTGCAGAGTCAGCCACTTCATTTGCCTGTTCATTTACCACAATTGCCACAGATCTCACAACTATACTGACCAGGCCTCCATCAGGCCCTCTAAACTCGTTACTTATTCATTTGTTTAATACCCATGGGCTGTTATTATTAATATTCTCAGTAACAAATGAACTTGAAACAAATCCATGAAACTAGACCTGCATAAAGCACAAATCATGCATTAGAGTTTCATCAGCAGCGTAGATTAACAGCTTGAGATTAACAACATATGTCATTCGGAGGTGGCAGGTTCAAATCCTGGTATGGTAAATACAGCTTTCAATTTGTCTGCTGTGTGTCCTACTTTCTCTACTCCTTTCCCTGTGCATCTATCAGTATCAACCAAGACCATGTCAATTTGTTTACCATGATGTTGCAATGGCCTCGAGGGTTACCCAGCAATTTATATTTCTGTAAATTAGAAAGAGTGCAGAGCAGTGTTTCTCAAAGTGGAGCCCACATCCCACACAGGGGACATTCTATTGTTAAGGGGGCACAATTTGACTGTTAAGTTAAGCAACTTGACTGTTTAGGGAAAGGGGGGTGGAAAAGGGGGGGGGGGGCAATTTGAAAATGGACTCATCCATAGTTTAAGTTACATAGAGGGCATACACATTTTAGAAAGACTTAGGCGAGGCGTGGCACACAATTTTGAGAAACACTGGTTAGAAGCAACAGCAGTGTGGTTTCTGAAATAAATTCTGTCAGTAACTTGGATGGCCAAAATAACAAATGCACACTGTCTAGAAGAAGCTGATAAATTGAGAACATTATATGGAACTAGAAGACACTTTGAGACAAAGCAGTGAACAAACATTCAACCGTCTGTTGGAAATGGGTATTAAATGAGGACAAGCATGCAGAACCGGGTGCGGTGCGAAGAAAGATGATATGCTGGTCAACTACTACTGAGTATGTTGGGCATGGGGACACTGAGATAGCTGCTGCACTGGACTGAGAATAAATGGGTCAGACCGTGGATATGCTAATATGTTGATATGGACAACAAGTAATATGAGAACAAGGAGTATGTCCTTTATCAGATAATAACATGAATGGCAAGAGAGGGATCACTATGCATGGACAACTCATGGTCTCTACAATACTGTCCAGGCAGACCAAGTGCATAGGGATTCATATTGAAGGCGAATGGACGACGCTTGGTGCAACAAAGCCTGGCATATGACATCACAACATCTAGTTTGAGAATGGAGGTGGAAGCAGTCACTGTTGCCTTCCGCTGGCTTGAGAATCAGCTCTACACACATGCCGTCATTATAACTGACTCACAAGCCATGCTGAGAAAGGGAGAGGCAAGCATGCTCCGTGCAGAGTGGCAAGCATCACTTCAAAGGTCCTGGGTAGTTAGCATCCTTTAGAAATTTTTCCAGGTCATGCCAGTGTGTTGGGACATGAGCAGGCAGATAGACTGGCCGGTTTTGCACAACTTGGTGATGAACTGGTGTATGGCCATTGAGTTAACCGTATGTGTCGATTCCTCCCCACCAAATATATGGTTGACACATTCCGTTTCTGGGGACAGCTTTTATCGAGTTTGCTCTCTAGACAGTTGCAGTCCCCTGCTGACGAGATTCTGTCTTCCCGAGTGGACCGCCGCGATCAAAACATTGCGAAGGCAGCGTGGTCAAGGCTGCCAAAACTATCGGTCATTATCCCGCCCCGACACAGCACAACCACAATACACGCTGTTCCCGCGAAAAACACATAATATCCTGCGTTGGAAATGCGCATAAAATAGCAGTCCATGATTATAGAACAGAATAATCCGAGAGAATTGACAGCCAGCGACAATAAACACAGCTGCTGTCCGCCATTTTGAAAACGGAAGTCCCGAACTGATGTATGACAAGCTAGATGTTGTGAGGGCCCTTTGGGAGTGAGTGAACAGAGCCGAGGCACAGATAGATCATCACAGTCTGAGGGAAATGGCACTGCGAGGAGTTACAAGGGGATCTGGCAGACACTCAAGACGTATATACAATCAGAAAGTTACTGATGCCATCGGAATTTTAACTCTTCGCTTGCTGCTGAAGAAGGGGACAGAGTGCTTATGGGGGTGTCCCGAGTGCTGTGATGTTGATTCTCAATTCAAAATCCAATACTGTCCAGGTTTTGTGCTATGGAGAGGAGGAACTTCATTCCTGGTCTTAACAAACACAGCTATGAGTTGTGATTGCCATGTCTTCCTGGATCACAGTACAACATTATCATTTGAAAAGACGGAAACGGGACAACTGGAAAGATCAACGTTAGAAGAATAGACGAGGACAGACAATTAATGATGATGGATGATGGCACAGAGAAATATCATCAATAAATCCAACCCATAATACCAAGGACCCACCACTGTGTTTATGTTTATGTTTATTCAACAGATGCCCGGCTCGCTAGCGTAGTTGGCTAAACCGGATTGCGTGGTGACCGGGTGACGAACTCCTTGTGGTCCGGATTCACTCCCAGGGGTAGGCAGGAAAGCCACATTTCTCCCAAAATTTACGGCTTTTATAATGGAAACAAGGCCGAAGGGTTGCGATATCCATAATACCGAGCCTAAGGGTTAACAGCTAATGGCTTCTGGATACTTACAAAAAAAAAAAAATTCAACAGATCAACATCATGGCACATGGGTATAACCCATAAGTGCTCTGTTCTACTTCTAACACAAGCATGAGTCGAACTGGAGAAATACGGCGGCCTTTGCCACTTGACAAGGAATGTGATGACGTAAATGTAAAATGCAAAGTAAGCATAAACTCACAGCTCCGGTTTGAAACTTCTGAAAGGCAATGTTCAATATTAGATAGGTCCACATTATATGCAGCAACTGCAGCACTAAAAGCAGGCCGTTGAAAAACCAGTAGGCTGGAAATGTCGTCACATAATCATGAATCTCTACAGCAGTTGTATTCAGAATCCTGAAATACAACCAAATATAAAATTAACAATAATTTCAGCTTGTTTGCTAAAGCACTCAAATCTTAAATACCGAAAGTAAATATTACATGCCCAGCAAAACAACAAAAAATTTCTTGCTTACTTTCAACTTTTAGCTTAGCTGCAGTCAAAGGTGCATTAGAATATATTCAGCTGCATCTGATATTTGTTTACTTTTAATATTTATTTGTAACAATTGTAATCTTCACAAAGGTAAGGCCCTATCACTCTAAACAAGCTTCAATAAATGTGGAATGTTTAATTTTTAAAGTGTCTTGGGCTGCAATCTGAAAGATTTTATAGAAGATTGGGGAAAAGAGCCTACAACCGGTGAA
The DNA here is from genome assembly GCA_905116865.2 of Candidula unifasciata. Classification (NCBI taxonomy): domain Eukaryota; kingdom Metazoa; phylum Mollusca; class Gastropoda; order Stylommatophora; family Geomitridae; genus Candidula; species Candidula unifasciata. The sequence continues at coordinate 737,544 of CAJHNH020000657.1, forward strand.
CAAAGAAGAAAAGAAGAAGCACGTCTACAATACAGGGACTAAAGTGAATATATTGGATATACAAGTGGAGTTACAAGAGTGCGAGGCAATGAAAGAGTTGAATTTCTGACTACAAAAGTGACAGCTATGAAAACACTTGCACCGAATAAAGGAGACATTCTTAAGACCATTTATGAACGACTACTGATACAAGATATGAAGTTAGATGAAATAATGTGTGTAAGAATGTGTGAACGAGAAATTAGGTGTGGATCCAGGAAGGAAGGACATATAAGAGGAAGAGAATGATGTGCTTATAATTAGTATGTTACGGGAACAGTTCGAGTCTACACCCTGAGATATTTGTTGCGGGAGACGGAGCACCTATGGGTAAGTCTGGTGTGCTATAATATTGATTCTTAAATTAGTAAAGCAGTCAATAATTCTTAAAGGTTGGGAGGCAGGTATTTGAGACAATAACCTCCCCCCCCCCCCCCCCCCCCCCACCTCCTCCTCGAACTCCCCATTTTGTTTTCAAATGCCATTCAAACAAGAACAAATCACATCAAATATTAACCATATTCAGCAGTTATGTGCAGTTTATATGAGTGACTACAATATCTTCTTCTTTCTTGTATTCATTGGTTGTAAATTCAGACAGTGGAAATTCTAGCTGTTCATACACTTCTGGACTTTAGTTCTGTTCCACAACTTGAATTTTAGTGCACATTCGTTTGACAGATCTGACTTATATGTATGCAGACTGTTGGTTCCTTGTTAGAGTATAAAAACTTATTGTTGGGTGTTACTCACAGATATATGAGAGAGAGAAACCCAGGTCAAGTGATGCTGAGATTGTGAGAATATTAATAATATTTTTGAGATTATGAGAATATTAATAATAACAGCCCATGGATATTAAACTAATGAATAAGTAACGAGTTCAGGGGGCTAGTACCAGAATATTCATGAAGCATGTGAGAAATGCCAGCCACAATTCAGCTTGAAGGAGCATGAACACAAACTGAACGAAGAATTGGATGAGAGAGGAATTCAGATCGTGACTGAAGGGAAGTGAGAATTGAGGAAGGCCTGGTCAGTATAGTTGTGAGACCTGTGTAAATTATGTCAAATCTGGCAGCTGATATGATTCTCAGACTTCAAGCTTGTTTACACCTGATATTTCAGTTCGAAATATCAACCTGCAGGTAGGCCCTACTACTATTATCATTGAAGTTTTGGAGCCGCATAAGCGCAGTCGACAGGAGACTCACTTTCAAATCCAGCTGCGACTCGCTGCAGCCCATGGCCAGTGTTCAAAGCGGGCAGTTCCCAGGGTTAACCCAGCCTCTAGGTAATGGGTACCAGAGTTAACACTCTGGGGGGTAAATAAAGGAACGTCACTGTAGCTACAGAGTTGGGTGAAGACGGCAACACAGACGGACAGTTTCTTATCAGCTGTCCATAATGGTGGCAGAGCACTTATGGTTTATAACTATGTGCAATGACGCTAATTTACACCTACCGACTTTCCATTTACCTTGACTATTCTCATTATTTCAACAAGTGACTGGGTTTATAGTCAGTCTCCATGCTGTTGCCAAGATGGGCATATTCATTCACATACATTGTGCCACTACAATCATCCTAAGTGACTGAGCTTCAAGCTGGCAGTGTCACAAGATTACCACCCATGTCTTGCCTGAGTGCACTGTTAGGACTGTCAGTAACAATTTACACTGCAATGTTTTTTTGAGGGTCTTAGATAATGACATTATACGTCATATGTATTGTTCTTCATCCCTAAGTTTGTTAGAATGACACTAGATGTCACACATATTGTTCATGTCAACTTATTTACCACTTTAGCTCAAGAAGTTCACATCGAATTTGTGCTCATTACACTTCAATTTTAGCAAAAGCAACTAATCAACCCTCTTCACACTATTGGCATATCACACATCACTACGAGCCCATATTTTTAGACACTGGCACTCAATGGGTGATGTGGTCAACATCTCACTGGCCACCTTTACTTCCAAAGAAATTACCTGGTACCCACTCAAAGCACCTGGGTCGAACTGGGAGCTGTAAACCGACATTGCCCGCACTACACAAGAACTTTTCAGACTTATTATTGACTAATCAGCCATCTTCGGACTTATAATCATTGATCATTACGACTTTGGATGAAAGTGGTTTTCATCACTCGTGATGGACGAACATCAAACCGACTGTATACTCCGGCGAAAAGTTTTGGTTGTTCATCCGCCTCTGGACTTTAGACTTGTTCCAAAACCTGAGTGTTGCATGCACATTCGTTTTACAGACCTGACTTATTTTATTTAGACTGTTGGTTCCTTGTCTGTCAGGCAGATGCACTCCAACTTCAAAGGAAGCCCCTAATTAGTCAACTCTTGCAACATGCTTGTCAGAGGCAGTGGGCCTATTTTTTATTTCTACACAATGGGGCCCCAAAATCAACACAAGGAACACCAATCCCCTTTAATCCCAGTGTTTTGTGGTTTACAATTAGGTTGCAATATTGTCTTTAAGCTCATAAAATTTAATTTCAATAAATCATCAATCACTTTTAATGATATGCTTGACAAGCGGCAGTGGATCTATTAATCTCCCCCCTCCCCACCAGTGGAGTAACAGAACCACACTCAAAGTATGCGAGGCCAGTATCTGGGGCCTTCGGTTTCATTTTGGTCTCGACGCAAATTTCAATATCCCCTATATTGTAACTTCTAATGTCAATATTTAGTTTAAATAATCATGGCAATTATTAACCACTGTTCTAGAACAGTCAATTAAAATTTGCTGCGTTATATCTTTACATCTTGAAGTGTTTAACTACTTAAGAAAAATATTTTTTAAGGGAAGACAAAAGAAAGAAGAAGAAAATATGGTTACTTACCAGATAGGAAAAACAACTAATCTGGATATGATCCAAACGAACAGTAAAATAACAAAGGATATTTCACACATCGTTTGGTACTTTGCATACTTGAACATTTTTGTAATCTACACGTCAGGAAAAGAATATCATTATTACAATATAGAAACAGTTAATACAAATAAAGGAACATAAATAACAAAAGGAACATAAATAACAAACAACAACAAATGGAATCAATGATCACATTTGTATACAATAACTATAAATATCATCAAGTACTGTTTCTCTTCACACCTCACCACACTCATATATATTTCATAAACAGAAAACAAAATCTTTTGTGATAAATGGTACAATTAATGAAAAAAGACAAGGAGGCAGGCAGGCAATGAATGAGTGAACATTCTTGACAGTCTTCTATCATGGCATGGTGTTTACTCTTAAAAGAGTGTTTGGCCTATTGTGTGGTTTACAGCCAAGCTGCAGTATCAGCAAACCTTTAATTAATTCTCTTTTAAGACATGCTAGTTTGAATATGGGATCCCAAAACCCCGGGGGTGGGGGGGTGGGGTGGGGGGGGGGGGTGGGGGGGGGAAGAGAGAATGAACTGATGCAGAATGGGTGATAAATAAGACACATGATCACCTAAGCCAGCTGGTAACGTATTAGCTGATAGTGACGATTAGTTTTAGTATTCCCTTTCAAAATGTTACGTGATAACACTCAACACTTCTTATTACAGTTTAAGCTGTGTGGCATTGGTCATCAAGTCTGTTCACTGCTTTTTACTCAATGCTACCATATCAACATCATTTTGGAAACAGATGTCCCTCAATGCAATCTTCTATCTTGGTTTTCTCTGCACCCAAAGATGAGGATTATCTTCTGATGCAGGCAACCAGTTACACTTTTTTTTACTGACCAAAGAGTTCTCATCATTATCAATAATCGATTCTGACATTGTTATTATTTAAACACTGTAGTGGGCTGTCCTAATAGTCTCCGAGTTATATAGCCCTGTGTATATTACGATTCATACATGTGAGCTTAAGCTATCATATATCACAACATCTAGTTGGAGAATAGAGGTAGAGGCAGTCACTGCATCTTCTACTGCCATGAGAGCCAGCTGCTTACACATCTTCTTATTGATTCTTAACAGATTCAGAAAGATAGTAGAGAAAGGCAGAAACAGGCATGTTTTGTGCAGAGTGGCAAGCATCACTTCAGAGGTCACAGGTAGTTAGAATCTTTTAGAACTTTTTTCTAAGGCACACTGGCATCTTGGTAAATGAACAGGCAGATGGACTGGCCGACTCTGCATCACAGTAATGAATTCATTGATAACAAGTTATATGTGGTTAAAGCCCTTTGGGAGCAGGTGAACATTGCAAAGATTGAATAATTTAATCACAGTCGGAGAGAATTGTGCAGCTGAAAGTGACCAGGGATTCATCTGCTTGACCCCCAAAACTCTTAGAAAAGAAATGACGGACATATAATCAAACTGCTAATGGCACCATCAGAATTGGAACTTAGCACTGGCTGCTAAAGATAGGGACAGAGCACATATAGGAATGTCCTGAGTGCTGTAATGTTGGTTCTTTGGTGACCACTGTTTTCAGATGTTAGAAGCTGACACTCTGATGTCATTTATGGTTAAGATGATGAAACGAAAACTGCACTCTGAATATCAACTCTCTATTTTGCTGATATTCACCCCTTTAAGGGGTAATGACGACGATGGCCTGATAAACCATACAAAACTATCAAATAAACAAACGGACTAAAAATTTGTCTCAAGCTATAGGACCCTTTTCCATTTCTTCTGGCATAGTGGGCACATAGGTCTAGACCTATACTTTACAGAACAATCAGCACTCGGTGGGTGATCTGGTCAACATCACACCGGCCACCTTTATTTCCCAAGATTTTACCTGGTACCCACTTAAGGCTGGGTAGACCTGGGAGCCAAGATCATTTTTGGAGAAAACAAAAGTCCAGACTTAAACCCATGACCTTTCATATCTGCAGGTAAGTGTTTAGCCACAACAACATTGATACTCCCCCCCCCCCCCCCCTACTAATCAAGCTGCCAGTTCTTTCTCATCAGGCCTGCAGAAAGAGGCTCAGATCCTTGCAAATTCTCAGGTTAAGCATGCTCACCCACAAGATATTTCAAATCTCTTGGTCCATGTAAGTGCATGTCTAACCCTGCCTCTTCTGGGTACTACACAATCAAATACTGTTTTTTTTAAGCCACTGCTGTGTTTAATGTGGCTGAAGTATTCAGCTTCAAGACAAGGTGGTGTTTAAGAACCAGTTTTTGCTATGTTCAAATCTTGTACACTGTCCAAAGAAAGTTAAATGGATTGAGCAAGGTGAGACACACTGTCAGTTTATTACTGTAAACTGATGAAGACTTTCGAGCTAAAACATTCATTTTGTCACTCGTCGCCTTCTTCTTCTTCTTTCGTTCACCTGAAATAAATTGCCTACATCAGCAATTTGATCTCTCATATAAATTTGTTGTTGTTGTTGTTGTTCATTCAGTGGTCCTTAGAGTTTACGTTCCACCGTTGTTCTTTCTGGCCAAAAAGTTGGCCTTAATGTGTCATATTTAGTGCAGTCCAGGTGTACATGTTCTGCTGTCTGGGGCAACTTTTCACATGGATTATCCCTAGTACTATCTGGGAATTCTATGTACACTCCCACACTTTTGATTCTGTTACTGGTAAGCTGACTTGTTATAATTTCCAGTTCTGTTGATTTTCCATTGTAAAATATCCGCATTTTTCTTCTTTTAAACCCACATTGGCACGTGCAATAAATAATAATATGAACGAACACTCAATTGTTACAACAGAAAAATCAAAAAGAACGACAGAAAAAATGGTAGAATACCAGTTAACAAATGAAAACATAATATAACCTCAAAGACTTACATTGAGCCATGGATCTGCTGCATCATGAAGCACTAAAATAAGACTTCCACCTCGCACAAAGTTGCAAGCCCATGAAAAATAGACAAGCAGGATGGTCGCCAAATGATGCATGATCATTTCCTTCTTATCCTTTAAATAAAAATATAAAAAATGTGCACACAAAGTTTTAAATTATGTGCATGTGTCTGCATACAGGATTTTAATATAAGACAATTTGAGTGGTGATGCACATAATTTATGGGTCCTATCACATTTGATAAGCAGGATGGTCACCAAATGATGAATGATCATTTATTCTTATTCTTCATATTTTCTTTTAATGGTGGACACCAACAATTAAATAATGTGTATGAGTAGATGTTTTATATTAGAAAGTATGAGGATGCATGTTCTGGTAATCTGGTAATCTTAGTTTCAGCTTCATAGCAAACGGGTCACCAAATAGTTGCTCCGTTCCTGTGCCAATTGAAAAAAAAAAAAAACTAATGTTCATAACAGTCCCTTGTGGAAAGATTGATAGACTGCTGTCTCAGCATATCTAGCATACACACGCATTAAGAGAATATGGCAGCCATCCAAAGTGCCAACACAAACAGTCCAACATTAGAAATACAGTTTATCATAAATGGTAGCAGAAGTCAACAACAGATCAGCAGTTGCACACGCGATCAATTTTAATCACCTAATGGCACCACCAATATTGCGATAACAGGCATTGCGCCATTTTTAGAATCTACAAATCACACCACCATGCTGGTCACAGTCGAAAAACTTTCCAAATAAAATCTGCAGCTCACAGTGTCATGCCATGCATTCGACTAAGAAGCTGGCTGACGAAACTATATCCTTTCAGTCTATTAATGGAGCAAAAATGCAACGGCCACTGTTTGGCAGAAGCAAAAAAATTGCCAGGCTCTAAACAGTGGCCGTGCCTAGCGCCCATTTTGACCGCTGGTCCAGTTAGGTTTTAACTTGAGTAATCACTGCGTGAAATAACATCTATTTTATCTTCTGTAACTAGGCAGTTATTCTATTTATAGTTCACGTCTGTACACAGCCTTCTGGCACATGTATTCAAAATCAATTGTCATGCAAACGTTTTTCTATATCATGATGTCAAGCTATTGACCACATTATCGCTGGCCTGCCTTTCCTCTCCTCCACCTTTTCCAAATACAACTGCTGTGTGAAAGATCAGTGTTTGAAAGGGCCAAATGTAAGACAGGCCTATATGCCCAGTTTGTGACCCTTTGAAAATAAAGTTAATTCATTGGTTTGTTCTCCACGGTTACTCCAGTGCCTTCATTCTCACAATGTGATGCAGCGAAGTAGCTTCAGGCCACAGCCACAGTGTGCTAAGTTTATTTCACACATCTGGTGGGGAATTTCTGTTTTTAGTTTAATTTGTGTTTTTGCTTAATTATGTTGGTAACATTGTTTACTTGTATTTTCACCATCTTGTTCCCATCAAATTTTTCATGATAAATTATAATATCTAAAACTAAACTCATATTAGATTATGCACTGGGGTTAAGAAGAAAAAAAGGTTCGAAGCAGACTGAAGGAAAGCATGTCATTAAAAAAAAAAAAAGGATTTTTTAAAGTTATGCCTGTTATAACTTAAAACTGTTCGACAAAATACCACAAGGGAGTGTACTCTCTTTCCCTAGCAACATTTCAGGTTGAGCTGGTTTAAGTTAGCAGCGTATCCTTTACAGGACGTTGAAAAACCAACCCCAGCATTTTTTGGCTGTTGTGGTTTTTCTAGGTAAATTTTATATTCAGTAATTTGCCACTGCTGAAATGTCAGCTCTCGTTACCACTGTCAAAAGACAAACCATACGCAGCTGGGATCAAACCCAACATTACAAAGTGCGTTCGTAACGCCTAAGCCACAGACCCCGAGTAGATTGTCAAAAGCCTGTTCCACGTGAAAAGGGAGGGGGAAACTACCAGATTATATGTCCTAAGAAAATTGTCATGACAGCTGACGAGAATCCTTGTGCATAAAAGTGCAAGAAAAAGTAATCTTTCTAACAGACTGCAATGGGAAAACATTCAGCAAAGATGAAAATGAAGCATTGCTAGCCTAATTTATGCATACACATTAGAAAAATAACTGTAATGGGTACAACACGACATTACTACATAATGAGTATTAAAAAATATGTGATAAATTTTCACACACAATTTTAACATTACTCACTTATCCTTGTGTTTTATAAGAATCATGCCAAACTCAAGATTGTTCTTTTTGGTTTATACATTTCTAAACTCTACCCCTTATACTACATCAATGGTTATTTTTCCAAGGTAAGACATCTATACTTAAGATAAAAATGCATTATTACATCCTCCCCCAACAAACAAAAAATGTTTACATTTTCATTATGTTGACAATTATATATCTCTAGAAAAAGGGTTTTGAATTGTAATGATTCCCATTTCATGTCCTTGTTTCCGTTAACTTGTATGGTTTAAGCTTAACTTACCAAGTCCAAATATGCTGTCCCAACTGGAGTTTTCTCTTAATGTGATACAGCCTAATGAGATCAACACACCAGGCACCCCTAATTTGGTGCAGAAGACCAAAATATGACTCTACAAAAATCTTCACATGGCTACAAAGTCTTTAAAAAACAACAGAATAACACCCTAGGTATCGTATCCCTACTTCTGTGTGGAGATTTTTGGGTTTCTTTGTTCAGCGGCTGTAAGCTCTGGTGGAAAGCCCTGGTTGTTCTTCCATTTGAGCTTTGGCTTTATGCCAAGGGTCTGAGTTTTGCATGTGCATCCGTTTTACTGGCTTATTTGCATGTATTTGGTTGTTCCGTGCCGCTAAGGCAGATGCACTCCAAGATCGAAGGAAGCTCCCAATTAGTAGACTGCTTTGATACGCTTGTTGGGGAAGCTGTGGATCTATTCCTGTTTTCCGCACAATAGGCCCCAAGAAACCATACCAGGAGTGCAGAGGTTCAAATATAGCTGTCTCCATCGCTGTCCCTTCAAAGCTATTATTGTATACCACCTCGAACAAGTATGGCCAAACCCAGGTGTCGCATGTTGTAAAAGACAGTTGAAACTGGCCAAATGAAGTGTGGTATCAGATGTATCTCCTGTACAGCTACAATATCACTGATGTATGTTAAGCCTTCTTCACCATGTGGTGCCCGGTGTCATCAAGAATAGGACCACTGATTCCTTTCAGGATGTCATAAGAGGTGACTAAGAGGGGTTGGCATAGGGCCAGCAACCCCACACTGTAAAATAGATAACCTCTACAGAAACAGAGACAAAAATAAATATAAATAATATTCATGGAGATTCGGATGTCAAAGATGTAGGTGACAGTTTGTCTCTGCCTTATGTGCCTCAGGGTGCAATGAGGATTGATTGATGCTAAGCCTTCCAGAATAGGACTTCAATTTTGTGCACTGGTACATTTCAAGAACAGACAGTGAATACCGCTGAGGCTCAGATGGATGTATTTGAGCCGTGTCCATCTGACTCCAGCTCACCTGCTATGTAGACTTCGAAATGGGTTTGCTTCATGTAAACAGCAGAAACACTAGCCCGACATGATGGAAAAACCAAACAGATAACACAGTATCAGTAAATACACATGCTGAAAGACAAACTCAAGGACGGCTTTGCACAGATGCATGAACTCCATAGCAAGACCAACAATTTTTGAGAAAAACTCCTGGTTTACATGTTAACAAAACAGTTACATGTAAGAGATGAAAAATGTTCATCTTTTACATGAAAAAGAAGTGGTTATGAAAAAACAACTGTCCCCACTATCAATGATCCATTTATCAAGGATAAAAAAAAGTCCGGTAAATAAGTAAATAAAGTAAAGGTAAAAATACCAGCTGCCTTTATTTCATAGGAAAATGCCTGGTATCCTTTTTAGGCTAGGTTAACTATTAAATGAAGGCTGCCATTCTGTCTAAAACTCATCTTATGTTGTAGCTGTCCCCTGCAAAGTGGTGAGTCATGGAAGCAGTGTGTCTTAGTGGGCAACAGACCCACTGCCCCTGACAAGCATGCCATAAGATGTTACTAACTAGGAGTTAAAATTAGATGTGTTGGGCTGAAAGATGCAGATATTGCTGCCTAGCTGTAAACTACGACACAACTTGCCATAAGCCTTTTAAGGCAAATGCAGCAGAAGAAGAAGAAAAAGTATGTAAAAAGTCAATACACGTTACCCCTAGAGCTAACGGTCTAAATATGTCAAGTTTATGACAGGCGCTGCAACTAAAATAAATTACATGAGTCTTTACAACAAGAAACGCTCTTCATGATTCCTACTGAGCTAGACTTATTTAAAAAGTAACCATGGCTTCCAGGTTGACCCAGCCTTAAATGGGTGCCAGGGATAGTCCTGAGAAGTAAAGACGGCTGGCGTGATGTTGACCACATCACCTGCCTTATGCCGATTGATCTATAAAATATAGGTCTAGCCCCATATGCCCAGTACGCCTGATAAAGTTCTTTTACTTTGCTGATTAAAAAAAAACAAGGAAACTGAACAATTTTACTGTTTAATATTCTAACCAACAGTAAACTAATCAAACAACTTAAACACTAATTTAAGTAGTCAGTGCACTTAGTGAGGCAGCATGCTAAAACAGACACGAAAACCAGGTAGGAAAAGCTGCTAGCAAAAAACAATAGCAATAACAACAAACACTGACCTTTTTCTGGTAATCTCTTTTAAAGAAAATATCAAACAATAAGCTCCAGTAAAAACTCAGCTCCAACAAGTACAGAATAAAAATATCATTATCAATGTGCTGAAAAGAGAAAATAAAACATTTTCTTTTTTTTTACCTCACTTATCAAATTTTACATCAGAGTCATGGTAAATGAGCAAATCAGTAGAAAACATCAATGTTTTAAATGAAATTCTTGTTTCCATTAGGTTCATAACATAAGACAATGGTTGGGAGTGCTAACACATGCAATAAATGCCTGAAGTGGTATGTGTATGCTGGCAGTCATGTTGCAAGTGGGCCCAACACAGTTACATCACCAGATGAAGGATGAAGAAGATAAGATGGTGGTAAAGGCATTTTAAGTCCTATAAATTCTTAACAAAGTTGTAGGCAGATACACATCAGGAATAATGTGAATGTTAGTTTCCAGGAAAATATTAGGCAAGAGAATTATGGAGCGATTAAGTGATGCAACTGATAAACAACTAGGAATAAACAGGCAAACGTGCTTCCAACCAAAAAAACTACATTAACGAGACAGCATCACTAGGCATATTAATATAGAAAAGCATTACAATGATATCACCCCTTTATATTTGTAGTCTATGAAAAAAAGACCCCTGATAGCACTGACTAGAAATCTCTTGTAATTGCGGCATATCATCAGTTCTCATTATACCTAGCGGCACATGAGGCTTCAGAGAGGACTTTCCATGCTTTCCTGTCCTGTGCAATCTTCAGTGCAGTTTTCCATGTCAAAGATGCCGCACTCAGGTCACTTTCCATCGTTCGTCTCCATGTTGTTTTTGGGCGCCCCTGTTTTCTCTTTCCCTCTGGTGTCCATCTGAGAGCTGTTTTGGCAGGTATATCAGAAGTCATTCTCATAACGTGGCCAAGTCATTTCCATCTTCTCTTGGTAATCATACTGTCTAAAGTTTCTTGGTTTGTGGCTTGAAGTAGTTTAGTGTTTGAGATTGTATCTGGCCAGAAAATTTTGATAATTCTACGTAGACATGTGTGGTGGAAGGTGGACAGCTTGTGTGTGCATCCTTTTTGGTCATTCTCCAGCACTCCGCTCCATAAAGAAGAACTGGCAAAATGATGCTCTTTTGGAGTCGGAGTTTTGATCCTCTGCAGTAATTGTTGGATTTCCAGATTTGCCTCATCCTTCCAAAAGCAGCTCTAGCTTTGTTCAGGCGTGACTGTATATCTTCCTCCCCCCCCCCCCCCCCCCCCCCCCCCCGCCCCCAAGTAGGGACACCACACTGCCAAGATATGTGAAATGTTCTACATTTTCAAGTGATTGGTTACTTAAGGTCACTGGTTGTTGGTTTGGACTGTTTGTCATGATCTTAGTTTCCTTTGTATTTATTCTCAGTCCCACCATTTCTGCTGTGCAGTGTAGTCTGTTACTTTTCTCTTGTATATGTTCATGTTTATGTGATAGGAGTGCTAAATCATCTGCAAAATCAAGGTCCTCAAGCATGGTGAATGGAGTCCATCATATGCCTCTTAATGTCCTGTCTACTGTGTTCTTTAGTATCCAATCAATCACAAGGTTGAAGAGGAGAGATGACATAACACATCCCTGTAATTGCGGCCTATATTGACATGAAATTAGCTCTTTCTCAGGGAAAATTAACACACATTTGAAAACAGAACAGTTGTGTGACAGGGGTGGGTGCCTTTTGTCACATAGAATAGATTATGAAAACAACAGCAGCAAAATAGCAAAAGAACAAAATATCTAACTGTGGACAGACATCTGTAGTAGTGATCATCGGGACAAAAGAACAAAATATCTAACTGTGGACAGACATCTGTAGTAGTGATCATCAGGACAAAAGAACAAAATATCTAACTGTGGACAGACATCTGTAGTAGTGATCATCAGGACAAAAGAACAAAATATCTAACTGTGGACAGACATCTGTAGTAGTGATCATCAGGACAAAAGAACAAAATATCTAACTGTGGACAGACATCTGTAGTAGTGATCATCAGGACAAAAGAACAAAATATCTAACTGTGGACAGACATCTGTAGTAGTGATCATCGGGACAAAAGAACAAAATATCTAACTGTGGACAGACATCTGTAGTAGTGATCATCGGGACAAAAGAACAAAATATCTAACTGTGGACAGACATCTGTAGTAGTGATTATCGGGACAAAAGAACAAAATATCTAACTGTGGACAGACATCTGTAGTAGTGATCATCGGGACAAAAGAACAAAATATCTAACTGTGGACAGACATCTGTAGTAGTGATCATCAGGACAAAAGAACAAAATATCTAACTGTGGACAGACATCTGTAGTAGTGATCATCAGGACAAAAGAACAAAATATCTAACTGTGGACAGACATCTGTAGTAGTGATCATCAGGACAAAAGAACAAAATATCTAACTGTGGACAGACATCTGTAGTAGTGATCATCAGGACAAAAGAACAAAATATCTAACTGTGGACAGACATCTGTAGTAGTGATCATCAGGACAAAAGAACAAAATATCTAACTGTGGACAGACATCTGTAGTAGTGATCATCAGGACAAAAGAACAAAATATCTAACTGTGGACAGACATCTGTAGTAGTGATCATCAGGACAAAAGAACAAAATATCTAACTGTGGACAGACATCTGTAGTAGTGATCATCAGGACAAAAGAAAAAAAAAATAATAATTTGGCTGGAGACTAAACACTTCTTCTTCGTGTTCACCAGCTGTAAACTCTGGTGGGAAGTTCTGGTTGTTCATCCACCTTTGGACTGCAGTCCTGTTCCAGAACCTGAGTGTTGCGTGTGTATCCATTTTACAGATCTGACTAATTTGTATGCAGACTGATGGTTCCTTGCTTCTCAGGCAGATACACTCCGACTTCGAAGGAAGCTCCCTATTAGTCGACTCTTACGACCTGCTTTTGGGTAGGCAGGGGGTCTATTCTTGTTTTCCCTATACTAAACGCTAAATTTTCAAACACTTAGCAGTATTGATTCTTTTCTTCAAATTCCTTCCTTTCTTCTCTTCCTTCAGTCAACTCAGTCAAGTATGGTTGAAAATCTGTCTGCTCTTTATAATGCAAGATGAAAGCTGGTCTTCAGTTCTCTAAGGTTATTTTTGATACCATCCTTTCATCTTTTGCATGTCCTTTTCCTGGCTCTGCGTTCATTATATTTCTTCAGTGCAGCTCACTGTAGCAGCAGGCCAGTCTCCCTAATGGGCCAAACCGTGAAATCTGCTACTCTTTAATGAGCTTTATGGCTGGTGTCAGTCCTAGTTTTCTTCAAATGTCATCATTTTGAATTGTACCTCTTCTTGTTACTTTAGCAGCTCTTGTGAGACATCCAATTTCTGTTATTCTTCCACTTTTTAGTTGTAAGGGTCCATTTCTGACACTGGCAGCATAGTGTCTAAAAACTGTTATTACATATGCCTTGACAGACACATGCATCTTATAATCCACTGAAACGCTGAAAACCCCCAAAAAATGATTTTATTGTGGCCAAGATAAATATGTCATACATGAAGCAAAGCATGTCGTCCAAACGAACATTTATCCCAAATCTGGCTCAGCTGAGACGGCTTCTGGTCAGCAGATCTATGTATGCGTATGAAGTATGCAGAGAAGAATGAATATTACATTTTGTTTTAAACTTGGAAAAGTGCTGGTGAGTTAGTTGAGTAACCAAAAACAAGTTTATGGGGATTACTGTTTATATTGTGCACAGATATTCAGAGCAGTGATTAAAACTCTGTGCTCTCAGTCTGAGACCCATGTGCAAATCCATGGTAAGATTAAAATTTTTTGTCTAGGACAACAAACAAAAATTCCAAGTTTTACAGTTCATGGTGAGTACACTAGTGACGCGGTCCAAGTCCCCAGAAAATATATAGCCTCACCTACACACTCCTGTCTCACCCTGCCCCCCCCCCCCCCCCCCAGCCCCTTTCATACCCAAAATTAAATACAGACAGTAAAATAGTTTTGTTTTTTAAAATCACAAATGATGTTAAATTAGTTTTAAGAAATCAAAGAAACTCACCTGCTTTGGCCAACCAACCCAACAATTGACTGTAACCCACAACCATGGTTTCTGCAATTATAGAACAAGGGTAGTACTGAGCAAAACATATTTTAGACACTTCTTCTGCTTAGACTCTAGACATTTCTTCACTCATATTTTAGACAGTCATTCCATTTACACTTTAGACATTTCTTCCACTGTCATTAAGTTTCAATATTTTTTTTTTTTATTAATCACCACATTCTGACTAACCTTTTTTTTTTAAAGTAGACAATTTTTTCAAGACTTCCTTAAGATAAATTTCACAACAAAAATTATATCTGCTGGGGAAAATACATGTAACTGATGTAAGGTGAACTTACATAAATACAACTGGGGTCAAAGGCTAGAAAATCAACTTCTATGCACTGGGTTTTATTCCTATGACTCTCTCTCTCTCTCCAGAGAGAGAGGGGCTTACGTACTGTGAGTGCTGCCCAAATCATTATACTCCAATGCTCTAGCAACAATACCCTCTGGGATCACTGAAACATCTACACACTAAAGGACAGTTTGAAGTTGCACCCACAATCGCAGAGCAAGAGACAAACAGCTGAACTACTGTGCCATGAAAATTGCTGACAACACATGAATGTAGTAATGCTGAGTTTAAATCCCCATTAGTTACTAACATCATGAAGGCTAAAAGACTAGGATGGTTGGGATAATAGCAGATAATAAATAACTACTGTGTACACAAAAGAGCTGAATAGGAGTAGCCCACAGGACAGACCAAAAATGATGAAGAGATAATAAACAGGCAGATCTAGAAAAACCTGGGGTCACCTACTGGAAAGAAAAAGCCAACCTGAGAGATGAACTGAGGCAGATGACATCTGCAACAATAAATCTCAATGGCTCAAATGCTGAAGAAGAAGAAGATAACAATATAAAATAAAATACAACTAATTTATAATTTAAAGCATGCAAATATTTGGCTCATGACAGTTTCTGTCTCAGAAAAGTTTTCACGTTAGATGCCCAAGGCTGGAAATTAAACAGTATGAGAAAATATGATAGTATGGCTTTAAATAAGGCTAAATACACATCAGAGGTGGCTACTGCAGAAGCAAGATTTCTATACTATGCTATAAGAAAATGTAAAAAGAGAACAGGTTACAGCGTTGCTGGAAATCAATGGGAAGAGAAAATCACATGTCATATGTTGTCTGGGACTGAAAAAGTTTAAAATGTAATAAAACAAAATAACATATTATATATTGTTTGGTAATGAAAGGATTCATATACGATTATAACTGCCAAGATCGAAGGAATGCTTTATTCAATAATTAAAAAAAAAATCCTTCACATTAAAACCTGTTTTCTTCACACTGAAAAGTTGCAGCTCAATTCAATGAATATCTTTTATAATGTTTCCATGTTTTGAAGGATCAGTGTTTGCAACAGCTGTGTCATCACTAGCTTTTGCTTCTTGCACTGCAATATCATAAATGACGGACTTACTCTAATGAAATTAATTGCACGGGATTAATGAAATTAATAAAAACAATTTCATTATGCTAAAAGCTATGCATTAAAATATATTGATTTTTGTAGGCATATAGCATAACTAGAATGTCTTTGCATTGGAACCCACAGGGGCATAGGAATAAAGGAAGGCCAAAAAACACATGGAGAAGAGAGCTGGAGAATGAAGTTACAAAGATGGGGAGGACATGGGGAGAGCTCCATGTAACGGCAAAGGTTAGAATGACTTGGCATGAGTTGGTTGAGGGCCTATGCTCCATTGGGGGATAGAAAGGCAGAAGAAGAGAAGAAGAGAAAACAGGCTACTGACGCAAGCCATTTTCATCACTTAACTCATTGCTCACAGATAACATGCAAACTAAAATATTATTTAGCTAAATGCTTATTTAAATACAATGGCATAACTCACTGTAATGAAAAATCTATCAACCCACTGTAGGGTTCCCTCAGTATTCAACTGAAGATCCAATTTTATGCTATGCATATTAGGTCTATTATGCTAAGACAACATTTAAGACTAATTTGCATCCACTGGTTCGTATGGTCAGCCATCTTTAATTTACCATAAAACTTTATGTTATGGCACTCTTTGAAAGAAATGTTATCTTGGCCATGAAAAATACACCACACGGATCACTAAAAAAGGTGATTATGACTATTTAAATGAACAAAACTGCCTTTTATTGAAAACGGTCATATAGATATTACAATTGAAATCCAAGGTAAAGTTGCAAAGAACAAACTGAACAGGAAGAAATTAACAAACAAACCCTTTAACACAGATTACTTACGCTAGTCTGAAAATGTGCTTATCTTACCGGTGCCCACAGGAGAAGCAAAGAGTAGTCACACTGTAACCTATCATACATTAGAGAGGTTGGTATGAGACCGGCTACCTCTCTTCTACCACTTATCACCTAGTGGAGCATAGGCCCTCAACCAATTTATATCATCTTATCATTTGCTAGTGCTTGCAGCCCCCCCCCCCCCCCCATGCCTTCCCTATCATTTTAAATTCACCCCCTAGCTCCCCTCTCCATGTATTATTTTTGGTATGCCTTTATTTCCATGCCCCTGTTGGTTCTAGTGTATAGACATTCTAAGTATACTGTGCTCAGATTTGCTCAATATATGTTCCATTCAACTCCAGCATCTCACTGGAATTAGTTCAGTTCTCATCCAAAGCAAGACCTTAGTGATTCTATCATATGATTTAATTCATTGTATTGTGTGCAAGCACCAGTTAATAAATGTCTGTAGTTTACTTTAAATTTTAGGTTTAGTATTAGTTTTAATTTCCTTTGGCTTCCATAGATTTCCTCTTAGTGCAATGAAAACTTTTGACTTTAGTATTAATATTTTAATATCTCTATTAGTATCTCCCATCTTTATCTAAAGAAATAAATGTATGTGGACTAATGGCAAACAAACAAACAAAGATATCTGCTTTAGTTAAAACTATCATCAACTTGAAGTCAGAACAACAACTCTGTTGAAAGGAAATAAACAACAAAACAGACTCCCCAACAAGTTCCAAGTAACTGTTGTCACATTAAATGTGACACTGTTTACTTACAGCTAATAGATATACTCATAACTTAGATATGGCTTCAAACACAACAACCTGGAAAATACACAATATGACAAGCAGTATGGTGAATTTCTTGTTGTTGTAAATTTACATGACAAGTGAATATACTAAAGGTGTTTTTAATCAAGAAAGCAGCTTGCAGGATGTGGTGTGATTTACAGCTAGGCTGCGATACATCAGCATTTTGACCCAACACATCCAGTATAGATCAATCTATGCTAAACTGACAGAGATATAAAATATGAATACAAAAGATAAGACAAGCTTTCATGGCAGTTGGAAATTTGTGGAGGTCAACAGAAACTAAAACTAATACTTAACTTAAAATGTTTAATTCTAATGTCAAATCAGTGCTGTTGTAGTTAGCGGAAACATGGAGAACTAAAACAATTACTAATAATCTTCAGACATTCATTAACTGGTGCTTGGGCAGAATAGAGGGAATTAAATGATATGACAGAATAACTAATGTAGAGCTTTGGGAGAGAACTAAAGAGTTCCAGCAGACCAAGGAAAGACACTGGCATTGAATAAGACACACAATGAGAAAACCTGAGAACAATATAACTTTAATGTCTTTGCACTGGAACCCACAGGGGCATAGAAATAAAGGTAGACCCAAACATAAACGCATAGACAGGGATGCTGGAGAGTGAAGTTGAAAAAAAAAAGATGGGAAGGAAACTGGGTGAGCTGCATGCAATAGCGAAGGATAGAATGACTTGGTGTGAGGTGGTTAAGGGCCTATGCTCCACTGGGGGTTAGAAAGGCAGAAGAATCGAAGCTTAATGGACAATGTGGTCAACATCATACTGGTTTCCTAGGTTATCGCAGCTGCTTTCTGATTCCACATACAGATTTTTAAATTGTGTGTGTCCAAAGCAACTCATGTGACCCCAAAAGTAGTGAACAACTTCAAGAAAGGCACAGAGACGGAGCTGCAGCTCTCCCATTAAATAGTAGTCACCACAATAAGGGTGTCAGGCACTGGGTCATACAAAATGTAGATTCCTAAATCAAGACAATAGACATACAAGAATAGATAAAAAGAGAGCGAGAACCCAAACCTCCTGATCATGACCACAGAGTGCCTACATTCAGCAGTAATGACAACGGCAGGGTACTCTTGGTCAAATTTTTTTTTTTTTTTCAACAAACAGCCACCGAAACCAGAAAGCTATAGCCCCCCAAGTACTATGCCACAAGGCTTGGCATACAGTTGCTGCCTGCGGCAGCAAAACTGATATCCATTTCTTTTTAGTGAGTGCAAGTTGGTAAAAAAAAGACAGCAATTTCAAGAGGCTCAACGTAAACAGAAAATGTGCCAAATTATCAGGAGCAAGTGGTGCCAGATATCTGAGATGTCCGTGTTTACAACAATGTAGGAAAGAAATCAAAACCGCACTTACTAAGAAAATCCCCTACCAGAAAGCTCAGAAGAGATACGAGGCACCCAGGCGCATCACCATGCAGGAAACATCACAACTCTAAAGTCACATCACTCAACAGAACAAAGAGATAATATTCTAAGCAGGAAAAGCTTACGAAGAAGCCAAGAAGCTTGAATCCAGAAAATAACCCGACGAGACTAGAAACATTCTAGAGGACACAAGAAAAACCAAAACAAATCAAACTGGAAGTAGTCCAGAATGCAAACAAAATTGCACATGGAAACAAGAATAAAGGTTAAAGCAATAAGTGGCACAATAGAGAAGCCCCAGCTGACAGACCAGATCGTTCAGCTGAAAAAGTAAAGCAGATCCCTCAAGGCAGAAAAAAAAATAGCTGAAGATACGCAGAAAGCACAAATACGGAAAGAAAGAAAGGAAATAACCAACATCCTCAGAGACAAGCACAAAACAGCTAATAAACATGACCCAAATGTAACAGTGGAAAGGGAGAAATGGAAGCAGCACTCAACAACACCACCCTCACAATAGCAAAGCAGAAGATAGTAGACGAAACCAGACCCAGAGAATAAAAAAAAGAAATGAAACAAACAATCAACAAACAAAAGAACAGCACAAGAAATACCAAAGGAAAAGGCAGGAGCAACAAGTGCAAAGGAACCTACATATTCAGCAACTAGAAGAAGAGGAAAAGCAACTGAATCTTCACTTACAGCAAATAGAGACTGAAGAAAAAGAAACATGACCAAGACAGCAGAAAGAAGAAGAAGAAGAAGAAGAAGAAGAAGAAGAAGAAACCACTCCAAAAGCTAAAACAACAAGAAATAACCATACAAGAAACAAAAGAAACTAAGAAAAAGGTGACATGGCGGACAACACATCACAGAGAGCAAACAGGAAAAATACCTCCAAGGACTAGACTTTATCAGGACTCTTAACAGCAGCAGACAACTTCATGAGCCCAGACCTCAGCAGACATAAATGGCAAGTAAACCCAGGCACAACCATAAGCCACAGACAAATTAAAGAAACAATACAAAGGTCAATGACCACAGATATAACCATAGTTTAGATAGAAGCCGGTTAAACGTGGTTCAGGGTGTTTTTCCTTTTGTTTTCTCCCCAAAATAGAAATGAATCTAAACCTTATTTGACTATGACATCCGGTGTTTGGTTTTCCAGCCTCTTTGAAGGGAGAGGGGTTGAAGAACCATTGCCTCCATAACAAGCATGTCATTAAGGGTGACCAATTATGGGTTGCTAAAACCAGATGTGTTGGGCCCGAAATGTGCAAATTTTGTGGCCTGGTTGTAAACCACAACTAATGTGTCACCAACCACTCTTTTATGAGTAAACACAAAAGAAGTAGAAGAAGCTAAAATTCTACAACCCTTACATAACATCAGCTATATTTTATTTAATATGTCAAGAAAAACTGGGCCGTTACTTACATCCCACAAGGCATATAATCCATAGGAAAAAGACACTGTATAAAATAAAAACTGCCAACTGAAAAATAAAAACAGAATTTATAAATTAAATGTAAATTACATTTTTACACTTTAAATTACATCTTATATATTTTATTCTGCAAATTTTTTTTAAATGCATTTTTATGTTTTTATTTTACTTTAAAATTTTTTTTTTTTTTTTTTGGTTAAGTTACATTGTAAAACTTTTTTTAAAGGCATTCCCATGATTTCTCTACCCATATCAGAAGCCAGCTTACAGTTTCAGTGTGTCAAATGTAGCCTAATTATATGTTCCTCTTGCTTTTTCTCGGAGTGATGAGTGATGCCAGACCCTCATATCACTCACCTTTGCATTGTTCTTTTTATACAGTTGTGATATGTTTCCTGCTGTTCACATTTTAATAATGTCTCGGTTTCTTCAATCTACTTGTTTCTATTTAAGTGCCTGTTCAGTCGGCTCCCGTTGCTTAGGCATTGCGAACGTGCTTCGTAATGCCGAGTTAGATTACAGCCGCCGAAGATCTGTCTTGCGTGGTTTTGACAGTGGTCCCAAAACCTGACCGTTCAGAAAGCAATGGCAAACAACTGAATTTAAAATTTGCCTAAAGAAACCACAACAACCAAAAAACATGCTCGGTTTAGTTCTGCAATGTCCTGTAAAGGATACACAACTAACTTTTAAGTACCTGTTTACTTCTCCTTAGGATGTGTCTAACATATGACCGTCTTTCTTGTCTTATAACAGTTATACCAGCAGCTGTTCAGACGTCTCTCTTTATTCTTCGCCTTTCGCGATTTCATTTAATTGAATGTTCATCAATTTTCGTAGGCATTTGTTTTTTTTTATCCATTTAATTTGATTATATTAAATTAACCAATAAGTTTGGCAGAAAAGTTTAAAAAACAGAAAAAGCACATGATTGCTACACATTGATTCTATTCAATTATTCAATCACTATAACAGAAATGTCCATGTCCAGTTTTTCACTCTTAAATATCATATGATGTATACTTGTTAATGACTAACTATGCAGATTTTACTCTCAATTTTATCTCACCTTTACGCTTTTTAGATGACAAAATGTTGAATGTTGAATTAAGAATTGACATCATAACATTCAGGACACTCCCATAAGTGCTCTATCCTCATCTTCAACAGCTAGTGAAGAGTTCCAATTTCGATGGTACCAGTAACAGTCTTATTGTATATCTGTCTCTTAAATGTTGGGCGTTGTCCAGATTCACTAGTAACTCCTTGCAGCACCACTTTCCTCAGACCGTAATGATCTATTTGTGCCTTCTTACTGTTCACTGGCTCCCAAAGGGCCTTCACAACAACCAGTTTGTTTTATATCAGTTCAATACCAAGTGGTGCAGAACCGGCCAGTCTATCTGCCTGCTCATTTCCCAACACAATGGCATACCCTAGAGAAAATATCCAAAAAAACGCTAACTACCCGGGACCTCAGAAGCATTGCTTGCCACACTGCAGGGAGCATGCCTGTCTCCATCATTCTCAACATACTCTGTGAGTCAGTTACAATTATGATGTTTGTGTACAGCTGATTCTCAATCCAGCAGAAGGCAGCAGTGACTGCCTCCAACTCCATTCTCAAACTAGAAGCTGGGATATTATATGCCAGGTGAAAGCGAACTAAGCGATGTCCATTTGCTTTTGCTATGAACCTCCATGCATTCCTCTACCTCTCAACAGTTTTTAGATGACAGTGTTCCACTGTCCTATAGAAAGGCATGGGAATCACAACCCATGGTTACTAGCAAGTCCAGTTCTCACTAAGAAGATTTCTCCACAATAAGTGTATGTGATTTTAGGTCATCACTTGCATTTAACATGCTTCTTCTCCGACGCTCAGCTCAAAACCTGTCACCAATCCTTTTCTTTTTTGTCTCTATCCCCTCCTTAAATTTCATCCTCCATGAAATATTAGCTTTGGTACTCTGCCTGCTTCAATCCAGCACATCTGCCTGCTTCAATCCAGCGCAATATTCTCATAAATTATCCTCAAAAATGTTACAGAATATACAAACATGAAGAAAGCTGGGAAAACAATTAATATTGCTACTTATTTTTCTGTGCATTTACTGGCTATAAACTCCAGTGGAAAGCTCTGGTCATCGTTTGTCCACTTCTGGTTTTGTTCCAAAACTTGAATTTTGTATGCACATTCGTTTTACAGATCTGATTTAATTGTGTGCAGACTGCTGATCCCTTATCTCTCAGGCAGAACCACTGCGACAATGAAGGAAACAGCCCCAATTAGTTGCTTTTTATTATATGCTTTTTAGGGGCAGTGTGTCCATTCTTGTTTTCCCCAACATGTGGTCCCAGAACCCATATTGGGAAAATTTTTAATAAAAGGTTTAGGCAACTCTGAAATGAAAATATTTGCAATAAACAAGACAAGGTCAGAGTTATGCTATGTCTTTACCTGCATTCTGTAAATTTGTACATTGAAGATGGCACTTCACGTAGCCTTCTCTTAAACAACCACCTCTGAACTTGTTTCTCTGTCATGTTCAATTGCTTTAATAGTTTCTGAAATAAATTCATCATTATAAGCAATTGCAAGCTTTGAGGCATACAACAGTTTTTTTCCAAAAATTCCTGTAGTGATTCTTTTCATATAAGCTCATGTCTCTAAAATTATTTATAAATGTTGTTGAATGACTACATTTTTTTTTTAATTGTTGTTCTAATATTCCAGCTTCTGTTTCTTCTCTTCAGTTACCTCAGCAAAGAGTTTGGAGCAAATGCAAGGATCTTTTTTTTAATGTACTGTGCCTGTTAGGTCTTCATCAGGATTATTCTTAATGCTGTCATTCCATCTGTTGTCTTCTCTCTCTTCAGTGTTCAAAGTGTGTCTTCAATGTGGCTTTCTATAAATGTTGATAGCAGAGAATTCTCATCGGCCAGCCAAGGAATTTCACCTGTTGCTTTTTAATGAACTGTGTAACTGGTTTCAGTCCTAGTTCTCTATTTTCTTGAATGTAAATGTAATCTGTTCTCATTACTCGGACAGGTCTCCTTAGACACCTCATTTCTGTTGAAATTCTCCAGTTTGTTAGCTAAATAAACAAAAGTAAGAGTATGCTCACCTCAATCTCACTCTGTGGTATTTTTGAGCGGTACGTCCTGTAGGCTGCTTCCAGGGGTGGAAGATCAGGCAAATAAATCAGCTTTCTTTCTCGAAGTCCCAGACAGTGTGCCAGGGGCTTTATAAGAATGCTACAAAATAGGAAAATAAAACAGTCTGTCAGTGAAATCAAAACAATCTGATGAAAAGATTCAGCTATTATTGTGGACCTAAGAACTAGTACTGGCTTCCTTTCGAGGAAGTAAAACTGGTCCTGCAGTGAATACCAGCTCACTGGGGTATTCCAGGAAATGAAAAGGTAGATTCCAGGAAATGAAAAGGTAGATTAGCTGGATACAGCAGAATGTTATCTTCCACAACCTCATCCATCCTAGAACTACAGAGAATACAAATCTGTCCTAAGGCAGTCCATCTGGCGAACAAGAAAGGGAGTGGAGGTATGACAGAGTGAAAACTGCAGACTGGAGAATGATAAAATAAACAACAGTATGGACCACACACAGAAAAAAAAACTATTTTTCCTGGCATATGATGATACATTTTCCCAAATTTCTAAGTTTAAAATTGGGGGTCATCTCATGCATGGAATGTGATTAAAATATATATTTTCTTAATCTGGGGGCTAAACAAAAACAGGGTAGTCTTATACATGCAGGGATAGTATATATATATATATGTTGTATACATGCAGGGATCCTATATATATATATATATATATATATATATATATATATATATGTGTGTGTGTGTGTGTATATATATATATATATGTGTGTGTGTATATATATATATATATATATATATATATGTTGTATACATGCAGGGATCATATATATATATATATATATATATATATATATATATATATATATATATATATATATATATATATGTCGTATACATGCAAGGATTTTATATATTTTTAGAGTAATTTTTAACCTCTGGACAGGACACTGCAGAACAGTACACCTACACATAATGTATTGCAGAACAGCCCTGTCCGTTGCCTAGAGAAGTGAAAATCTGGCCCACAGGATCTACATTAGACAACCTGTGGAAGACTGGTTGTGACATATTTTTTACTGTTCTGATATGATGCAGCTGATCCAGGCATTATTGGATGTTTGCATTGTTGAGGTAGAACACAGCAGAAGAAGACAAGAGAATGGTTGGTTGTTCAGTTGGTCAGAGGCTTTCAGATGACCTGAGTTTTAATTCTGGAGACTACTGGCTTAATGTTCAAGTTATTTTAGACCTGAAAAAGGCCTACATATGTGGGGTTGAGTTGGTGTAGAGACTTTCCTCCTGACCTGGTACCAGCATTACATCCATGGGGACTGTGCTGTCAAGGTCTCCTTTCTCCTATCAAAGCACAGGAATCAATAGGGAGTGCAGTCACATGTAAAGTGCGGACTTCCGGCGACTACCGCCACTGGCGAGAATATCTCCCACACCGCACGCAGCGGCGTTGAGTGGGGCTAAACTAGAGGGCTGAGACTCACGAGCAAATAAAATGAAGGAAGCTGCAGGAGATGCGGTAGCTGTCGCTCGTGAGTCCAAGACATCTAGCTTAGCCCCGCTCAATGCTGCGCGTAGAGGCATGGGAGACACTCTCTGCGGTGGCGGTAGACACCGGAAGTCTGCAATTTAAGTCGCCGGTATGCAATTTACATGAATAAATGTCAATGAGGCCCTGTTCATGTGTATTTTTGGCCGCCATAATATGTTCCCGTTATTCGGAGGATAGCGAAAATTAATATCTGTGCTTCCAATTGACGTACATTCAAAAATAGATTTAAATATGAGGTACCATAGAATTTCATTTTTGAAGTGGAATCCAACTATACTAGTTGCGTGCTTTAAAAAAAGAATTTACAAAATCTTAATAAAGTATCTATTAATAAAATCTGAAAGTAAACAAATTTTAAAGTGTATTTTAATTATTTTACTTCCCTTTATTATAAAAGTAAAAACAAAAATACAGACAGTGTGTGTACATACCTTTCAATCATATATCTAACAAACAAAAGTAGAACACCAATGACAATTGACCAGTTCATGTGAGATATTTTAGGATAGTAAACTGATGGATCGTCGCTGACGAAATCCTCCCAGCGAGCGTCATCTCCGAGCCAGAATTGTTCATTCCAAATAAACTCCTGACAACGATTCCAAATCGTCTCCATCTTGATTCTTGCATCTACAACAGGGCTGTCGAAATTTTTTAAATTAAATTGTCAATTTTATTTTCAGAATGTACCAAAACATCCCAAAAGTTTCCAAATTCTTTATTTTCAATTAAAAAACTGTTAAACTTCTTTACAAACACACACACACACACACACACACGCGAGCGCGCACGCGCATGTTAGCGCGGACACACACACACATAGTGGTGTAATCAGTGATTAACGAGAACTATCATTACAGCACTCCGGACAGATTCATAGGTGCATCGATCTCCTCCTCAACGGCTCCACAAAAGTAGAAGACTGATTACCCCTCCCCTCCCCTTTTCTGTGTTGATTAATCATACGCGTTATGCCCTTGGTGAAGCATTCATATCTGGCTACTTGAGGTTGCATCCCCATGTTCACCAACCCGGACAAGGATACGGAGTCCTGCTTGTTATCGTGATCTTTGCGATATGCAGCACGCTCACATGACACTAATGACATCACTCCTGTCCAGTATCGGACCAGTTGTGGCAACTACCTTGTCTGCAACATAATCTACACGCTCACTGCCTTTAACACTCGCATAGGCTACATAAAGATAAAGTTTAGGTGAGCGGTCCACGCGTGCGAGGGTGTGTGTGTTCTTTCATTGTCCTTAGAGTGACCATACGTCCCGTTTTTATCGAGACAGCCTCGCGGTTTTCTGATGTCCCAACCATCCCGTTTGTCCTGGTGTCCTAACCGTCCTGTTTTTCCTAGTGTCCTAGTGTTTTGGTACTCAACAAAAACAAATAAAAAACAATAACTAATCTACTGTCACGATTTATAATAATCTAAAAGAAAGCTTGACTATAGAATATTTAATTAATTAACTCTTTGAGTCCCAGGGGGTTTAGCATCACAGGCCCAGGGGGTAGTAAAGAGTGTCATAAAATCAGCGCATTATGCGTTCATTGGGTTTCTAGGTAGGAACCTATGAACGTATGATGCGTTTCTTGGGACTAAAGAGTTAAGTAAAGGTCCCTTTTTCACGCGTTTTTGGCGTATTGGAAATATAGAGCTAGACCTGTATTTTTAAAGACCAATCGGCACTTGGTAAGTGATGTGGTCAGCCACCGCCTGTCGCCTTTATTTCCCATGATTACATCTGGTACCCACTCAAGGCTGGTTTGACCTGGGAATCTAGGTAATTTTTTTTTTAAGTACGGCTCCGTCAAGACACGAACCCACGACTTCCCGATCCGCAAGCTGGCGTCTTGCCGCTAACGCCACGACGACTCCCAACATTGAATAATGCTATTATTAATAGTTTTATATGTAGACCTTATTAGATGTCACAGTCTTAGATACTGTTATTACCTTAAATGAGCTGATGGTCAATAGGAAAAATATGATGCAAGAATTTCGATTTTAAAGCCATTTGTTTTCAAGGATACTAACAAGACACCTATTCCTACATTATTCGTCTTCCTCTGATGGGACCTAATTTTTCGTTATTTTGAAGCCCCACCCCGGCTGTTGCCGGGGACCCTAATATAACCTAACGATTGAACGGGGTTTCAGGGACCTCTCCAAGGGAGATCCTCATCTGCATAGTGGCACTTTGTGTCACCGTATGTTTATCGCTCTGTGTGATGTCATGGTGCGGTAAAACTCACATACATGCATTTCAGAGAAAGAAAAAAATGGGGACATGAATTAATTAATGTTGCGTTTACAATTTAGACTTGTTTTCCGAATGATGGAAAGTGACCTGAGTGCGACATCTCTAACACGGAAAACTGCACTGAAGATTGCACAGGACAGGAAAGGTCTTGTGTGGAACTAGGCGTAAAAAAAAACTGATGATGATGGATACAATTTACCATCATCATGTGGTGTGTCGTTGAGCATTTCGCCATATCACACGATCAACAGAATCACGGATCAGTTCAATGTTTCTGTGTTTTTGTCTTTTTTTTTTTTTTTCTCTTTGTTGGGGGGTGTTACCCCTTTTATTTCCATCTTGTATGTGTTGCGAATATAGTGTTTTTAGGTGTGTTGCTGTAGAAACAAAAATGCAACACTTAAAAGTGTAAGAGGGGCAGAAAAGTAAAGACAAAACACGGAAGGGGAGAGGAAAAGTCAGGGGGGGGGGACACAATTCATTTGTTTGTTTACAGTTGTTCTCCAATGTGTTATTATCTGTATCTGGCCAGGCCATCCAGGTATTTATCTCTTTGCCTTTCTCCTGCTCTCTTTCCAGCAGTCATGCGTGTGTTACCAAGTTTTCGGGTCTATTTTTTCTCATACGTCCAAAAATAGTGGCTGTCCACGTCTAATTGTTTAAGACTTTCACCTGTCTGGGTAAGGACTGCTTCATTTGTTTTTCAGGTGAAACATGGAAACACATTTTTAATAAGTATCCAGAAACCATGAGTTGTAAACCCTTTGTTTCGGTACTATGAATATCGCAACCCTTCGGCCTTGATTCTTGATAGATACCGTAAATCTGTAGCTTTTCTGCCTACCTCCTGACATGAACCCCGACCACAAGGAGTTCGTCATTAGGTCGCCGCGTAGTCCGGTTTAGTCACCTGCGCTAGCGAGATGGCTAAACATAGACAATATGCAGACAAGCTGAATAACATTTACTCACTGCAGAGATACGTTTTCTGAGAAGAATGCAGAGAGTGGTCTCGATGAGAGACTTCCTCCCCGAGTGCTGGAGGTCCCTGGTTCTGGCCCCATTGATGGCTGGGATTTTTTCCCGTGGACTTCTGGTAATTTCCCATGGTCTCTGGCACGGCCCCCTAGACCAGTCAGTCGTGGTCTTTGGGTAGTAAACCGTGTGAATTGTTGCGCACATGAAAAACTATCCTTTGGCAAGCGGAAATCGAAAAGAGTAGCCTAACGGCGCTGGCCGGGCAAAATTTAGAGTTAAAAATCAATCTAAAATAGTTCAGGATCCTCGCCGATGCTACGAAGTTCATGCACTGAGCTGAGACTGTTCAGACAGGTTTGACGAAGTTCATGCACTGAGCTGAGACTGTTCAGACAGGTTTGACGAAGTTCATGCACTGAGCTGAGACTGTTCAGACAGGTTTGACGAAGTTCATGCACTGAGCTGAGACTGTTCAGACAGGTTTGACGAAGTTCATGCACTGAGCTGAGACTGTTCAGACAGGTTTGACGAAGTTCATGCACTGAGCTGAGACTGTTCAGACAGGTTTGACGAAGTTCATGCACTGAGCTGAGACTGTTCAGACAGGTTTGACGAAGTTCATGCACTGAGCTGAGACTGTTCAGACAGGTTTGAGTTGGAAATAGAACGAAGCACTTATGGGTTACTACCTTATGTCATGATGATGATCCGTTGTTCAAACCAAACCAAACTAACACAGAGAATATCATGGAAGAATAGAAAGACAAGCCTTAGACTTTTTCGAAACATATAGGTTCCATTTTGTTTAGCTTTCCAAAGAATTCTTGGATTCTTCTATAAAATCATATCTCCGAAGCCCCAAGAAACCGTTTGGCTTCTTTATTAATTGTCCAGTATGTAACAGCCATATGTATGTATATAAGTTATACCCCACCAGGACATCACACAAGCGATAAACACCCGGTGACACAAAGTGCCACCAAGTGGATGAGGATCATCCATGGAGAGGTCCCGGAAACCCCGTTCAGCCGTGAGGCCATATTTCAGGCCTGGCTATATTTGAGGCCCCCAGCAAAAGCCAGGGTGGGGCTTCAAAATAACTAAAAATTGTGTGCCGCAAGGTGGTGACGAGATACGTTAACAACAGCCATTTGTTAAAACTTTTGTATGGGGCGAAAACATGGAGAACAACTAAGGCAATTACTAATAAACTACAAACATTCATTAACTGGTGCCTGCGCAGAATAGAAGGAATTAAATTTTATGATATAATAACTAATGTAGAGCTTTGGGAGAGAACTAAACAGGCTCCAGTGGACCAAGAGGTGAGGAAAAGACGCTGGCGTTGAATAGGACACACACTGAGAAAACAGGAGAACAGCATAACTTTAATATCTTTGCATTGGAACCCACAGGGGCATAGGAATAAAGGGAGGCCGAAAAACACATGGAGAAGAGAGCTTGAGAAGGAAGTAAGAAAGATGGGGAGGACATGGGGAGAGCTCCATGCAATGGAAAGCTTTTGATAAGGTTTGGAAGGAGGGGCTTTTGAAGAAATTGAGAAACTATAAAATAAATGGGAAAATGTTCAATTGGATTAAAGCATATCTACATAACAGAAAAGCCCGGGTACAGGTAGATGGTTTTAAAAGTAAAAAAGTTCTACTGCGACAAGGCGTCCCTCAAGGTGGTGTCCTGTCGCCCACACTTTTCCTCTTATTCATCAACGACCTGGTTGCTGAGATACCAAATGGAATCAAAATGGCAATGTATGCCGACGACCTGGTACTGTGGTGCACCAATGAACATGCAATAATAGCCACAAAAACATTACAGCGGGCTACAAATGCACTTGAGGCATGGGCCAATAGATGGTGTGTCAGCATCAACACAGACAAATGTAGCACCACACTCCTCACCCTCTCCCCAAAGCAAAAAGCGGGCATCATCATAATAAACGGAATACCCCTAAGAGATTATAAAGAGCCCACATACCTAGGAGTCACATTTTATGACAGGTTGACATGGAGAAAACATATCAACAAGGCAGCAGCCAAAGCCAGGAGGAAGACAGCAATACTAAGAAAACTAAGTGGAACCACATGGGGAGCCGATGGGAAAATACTCAATAAAGTATACAAGCAGAGCATACTTCCACACTTGGAATATGGGTCAACTGCATGGTGTTCAGCATCTAGTACCACATTAAAGCTGTTGGACAAAGTGCAAAATCAAGCGCTTAGAGTCATCACAGGAGGGATGAAATCAACCCCCATATTAGAAATGGAGAAAGCTGGCACTGAGAGAACGCAGAGATCCAAAGTTCCAAATACAAGCTGAAAAGTTCCTCAGTATGCCAGATCACCCGATGGAAAATAGATTTATGAACCTAGCCTTGGGACGGTTAAAAAGAAGCAGCTTTATACACCAAGCAAAAAGAATATGTAGACAAACGCCTGACTTTCCAGAAATTGGTTGCCCACTTAAAAGTATTCCGGAACAAACCCCATGGAGAGAAAAATGCAAACTAACAGTACAAATCCAGACAAACGTGAAAGGGATATTTGACAAGACAGAGCAAGATAGTGTACAACGCAGAATGGCCACCCTCAGTTATATTGATAAAGAATTCTCACAAGAACAATGGGTCAGAGTCTATACAGATGGGTCCGCAGAAAGTGCAGTTAGAAATGGTGGTGCTGGAGTGTACATCGAATTCCCAGATGGTACTAGGGATAAGTCCAGCGTACCAACCGGGAAGTACTGCCATAACTATGAAGCAGAAACGCAGGCTATCAAGATAGCAACAGAGAAACTGCTAAATACCAATCTTGGCTCACAGTATGTGGCTGACAGATGCTAAATCAGTACTTGAAGCACTCCAGTCTAGGAAACTACCAGAATTGCAAACACTGCTGACACAAATCAGCCTTCATCGAAGAGTCGTAATGCAGTGGATACCGTCTTATTGTGGAGTGCCTGGAAATGAGAAAGCTGATCAACTAGCAGGGGAAGGTGCGACAAAAGAGCAGCCGGATGTACCAGTCACATACCACCAAAAGAAAAGAATCATTAAATCGACCAGGAAACCACCAGCCCCAGCACACGACGACTATTTTATTATGGACAGACCAGAACAAGTCATTATCCTCCGCCTCAGAACAGGACACAACCGATTACGTAATCACATGTACACAAAATTCAAGATAGGTGTATCAGCCATGTGCACCCGTGGAAAGGTGCTCCAGACAGCAGAGCATGTACTCCAGGATTGCACCGAATTTGACACATTAAGGCAAACCTTTTGGCCAGAAAGAACAACAGTAGAACGTAAACTCTATGGACCACTGAATGAATTAACAACAACAGTGAAATTTATACAAGAGACAAAATTGCTGATATAGACAACTTATTTCAGGCGAACGAAAGAAGAAGAAGAAGACTTGTTGTGCGGTCCTGGTTGGGTTGAACGTCAGACACTCATTCAGTCCCTTCAATCTTATAATATCCTTTGAAAATGAAAGTAAAAGCGTATTGTTCAGTCACGTAAAATGGAACATTTGCATTAGCAATTGCATCGCGC
The DNA here is from genome assembly GCA_905116865.2 of Candidula unifasciata. Taxonomy (NCBI): domain Eukaryota; kingdom Metazoa; phylum Mollusca; class Gastropoda; order Stylommatophora; family Geomitridae; genus Candidula; species Candidula unifasciata. Next base: position 769,646 of record CAJHNH020000657.1, read on the forward strand.
AAATTTTCAGTACTACCAACCACTCTTGTTTTAAAAAGTTCAACACAATGAAAAAATTTAAAATATTGAAGCAAAATTTCTAAAACGTACCAAAGCATCAGTACCAGTTTTTGATCGGCAAGGGTCAAAGTAGTACTGAATCTGTACGGAAGGACCAATTTCGGCAGCCCTGCTCTTAGGATGCTAAGGGGGTCTAACTGTAGTTAACCGCAGTCGACGTTCTATGGGCGTTAACCAATGGCGCGTCGATAGTAACAGCTTTAGATAACAACAGTGTTGTACTTCATTCTTTCATTGCCCTGTTATGCCTTTATATGTCACAAATGCTCGCAGTCTATTTCTTCATTCCGTTCTATCCTGTTTTGCTTTATAACAATTCAATGTCGTTAATGGACTACAGTCACCCAACACTTTTGGCCTCTCTCAACGTTCGTTTTACGGTTTCTTTTGGCGTCATCGCTGCCTTGATCCTCTTTCTTATTTCGCATGTTTGTGCATGTAACACTAGAATTTAAAACACGTGACTTGGTTTGAAAACTATACAGAGTAACAACATGAATAATGTACTGTTCATTCTTGAATACGATGCCGTATCAGTTTTCCTCACTTTAGCCACTGTGTCATCTGCCCAGGTTTGAATGGAAGAACACTACAAATATAGATGCAACAAAGCAAACAAAATCTTTGGACATATGTCACCAAGACAGCAGAACAAACACGTATTTTTACCAACATTGTGTTGGCAGCTAAATTAACACTTGCTAGATTCTGAATGCGTTAAATAAGCACAAGTAAAGCCCCCCCCCCCCCCCCCCCCGCGCTAATGGCGCATCGAGAATTTGATTTTAGATTCATATTTTGTATAGATTAGTTGTTTGATTAAGTAGTTAATTTGAGGAGACTGCTAAAACATAAACAACCAGTCAATAATACATACATTTTCCAGGCAAGAATACACTCACTTGACCTCGTTAATGTCAAGGTAAAATCCGAGGTCACTATGGGTAACAGAAACATAGTTATCTTATACTGTCAGTGAGCTTAAAATACAGTATCGGTGCATCACAATTGACTCATGCTGAATCAGGCCATAACAGCACGATAGGAAAACTCGGTGTCCTTATATTACTTTTTCTGGACGGAGGGAAGTCTAAAAAGATAGGAAAATGTAGGAAAGAAGAGAAATGTAAAAACAAAATTGTAAGAAAAACATAAAGCGTATGTCAGCTTTATAAAACCAATTACAAAGAAGGGACGTTGCGGCGATCAGCCTTCATCGGCAAAACAGTTTGATGGAATACGTTCTTGGAGTGTATCTAGAGGTTGCGGGGGAGGGGGGGGGGTGGGGGCTGTACTGGAGGGGAGGAGATAGACTTAAAAACGACAAGACCTTTTTTTATTCATAGTCATCAAGTGCCCTGCCAGCTGGCGTAGGCATTCATGCATTCCCCCATATCTCGGTCTTTGGAGTTCTGGATCCATTCCACTGATGATATTCTTCCACGCCACTGTCTTAAGCCATCTATCATTGTTTCTCTTGGTCTGCTTCTGTCTCTTCTACTAGTGATCTTTCCAGTCGCTACGATATTTTCCAGCACTCCTTTTCTCATCACATGACCAAAGAACCTTGTTTGATTCATTCTCATTGTTGTATATAATATGCTACTTTCATTAGCCACTTCCTGTCGATCATTGTTAATTTTTCTAGCTGTCGTGAAATGATAGCCATTACGCATCAGTCTGTAAGGCTGATAACCTGTCTTACCTGTAATCTGCACAAAATTCAAACTTGGACTCGCCCAGAAATATATAGTCCCTTATATCTATATATATAGGCCTGTATTGGACAACATTATTATGTCTGCCTTTTCTGGTTACTTTAACTAAACTCCACTTTTAAATGTATATCTCTTAGAGATATATTTAGGGAGTTATTTGAGGTTTCTTGGAAACCGATTTACTCCTTGCCCCAGTATACAGGGAACTTCTTTTGTACCAACGCCTGAAGTGTATAAGCGACGCTATTCTCCTTGCCAGCTTCTCAAGCATCCAGATGTGTTAATCTGTGCCTGTATAACTTCCACTTTTCAAGGCAATCTGGAAATGTCTCAGTTTTTACATATGCTTGGGTAAGTTAATTATAGTTTACGAGTACCTAGAATGATGTCTGTAAAGTAGTCACTGCTGTAGAGAAATTAGTATCGGCTGTGTTATCTCACTTAGTTCGACCGTTCTTGATCGCTAGAGAAGCGGATTCGAACGTAGATCTTACACTGTACAGACTAAATAGCTTATGCCCTCAATAAACCACCCATATTGATAAACATTTAATGCCCTTACAATTGTGTACGTTTTAAACTACTTACAGGATCTGTACATACGAAATGGGGACGGAATTGGGTCAGGGCTTTGTTAATCAAAGTATGTGTGTGCTTGACCCAGATCAATGAGTGCTGGGGCGGTTGGGAAAGCTAGGGAATGCAGGTACTGACGGTAAATATTGGTGTTTGTGTGCAGAGTGAGGGGGATAGGGAGAGTGATATATGTGTTAGACCACTTTATCTATCTCCACTGTATATCTGACTTGCCTTCTCTTGCACTAAACAGACAGATAAATATAGGAGACTTATGTCTTTTGGTCTGGAGAGGCAATCTGAGGAATGAAACAGGAGAGCAGGGAGGAGTCAGCAGATGGGGGTTGATGACTGATGCTTGCTCTGTCTTTCCTGTCAAGATGTTACCCGCTTGATGATGACTAATGTTGAGTTATTTTCTTGACAGGATGTATATTTTCTGAAGAGCTGGCAGAAGATTCACAGTCTCACCAACATCCACCAACCATCCAACCACCAGAACCAACTTGTTGCCCACCAGATAACACCTGTGAAGGTTCCTGACATCTCCAAAATGTGGGAGATTGTGCCGCAAACAGCTACCAGTGCTAGAGCTTAATGTGGCTCAAAGACATTGTGTGTCCTTACTGGTGATAGAGACTTGCTAGATACCAGTACAGTTGCTGTACAGTGAAGTACTCTTACTACTTGATCCAGTGGAGCAGAATTCCTAGAGTCAAAGACAGTCAAATCATCCGGAGCTGAGGGAGGCATCATAGACAGAGAGAAGAGAAGATAAGTCTAATGCTTCGCATGATGTTGTGTTCCTCACAGCTCCTTGTGTCCAGTGATGAAAAGATGTCATCTCCAAGACCTTCTGTCTGTGTAGTATCTGTTTGATTTGGACATGATATCCTGAGATCTGGCATTTGTCTCACTTTTATATATCTAATTTATATTGATTACATACATTCATTTTCATGGCTGACTTAGGTGTCTCGATTTCACCTTTTTAAGTGTTTAGCAGTTGTGTATGTATGTGTATCTTCATTATATGTGTTAACATGGTTATGATAATGAACTATCATAACCTGGGGGCTTTCTTTAGTAAGTAGTGGGGGTGTCCAGCCAAGTGTGCCTAGAAATATTATATATATATATATACTGACATATTTTGTAGTGCCAATACTTGAGTTGCCCTACTCCAGAGATAAGTTGGTCGTATATTGGCCACGGGGAATCCCTTAGACCAATACGAGCCAAACGACTCAACATAATTATCTCTGAGTGCTGCTGGTTCTGAAGGAGAAATCCTTACATTAGGCACGCGACAGGAGTGATATGTGACACTAGCAGTCCAAGGTATTCGCAACATTTTTCTCGAAAACCACGTCACAGCTGCCTTCCAACTTTTCTTCATATGTGTGTTCACATTCCAGGATTCAGTACCATACAACAGAACAGGCTTGATGTAACATTTCAGTACTAGTTTTCTGATGTTTAATGAGGGTTCTTCTTCTTCTTCTTCTTCTTCTTCTTCTTCTTCTTCTTCTTCTTCTTCTTCTTCTTCTTCTTCTTCTTCTTCTTCTTCTTCTTCTTCTTCTTCTTCTTCTTCTTCTTCATCTTCTTCTTCTTCGATCCGTCAGAAAACTTATATCAGAAGGCCGGTAGCCTTTATGAAAGCTATCGTGCAATCGATGTCCTCTCGTGTACCATGTTCAAATTTTTCGGTGTAGGAAATACGGATACTTGTCCCTGCAGCATGGCACCCGAAAATGCTGAGCATGTGCTCCAACACTGTCAACTGTATGCTGACAACAGAGACGCAATCTGGCCTGTTCCAACCACGATAAAGACAAAACTTTAATGAGAGTGATTTATTACATAACATAACGATTTCATTACACAGGGTTCAATCCCAGACGGCACTCTCGCATTAGGCATAATATCCTGGCTCTGGCGATGATCCCACGGGATCTTGTAAAAAATTTCACAAAGGAACAGAACGACATAGTAAGTGAAACTAACCCAAGTCCATCAGAGCGCAAGGCAAACAGATTGTAATGCATTCATCTATAGCTTGATTGTTCATACATGTAGCTTCGTTACTCAGCCAGTCATTCATTCGAGGTTCTAACATCACTTTAAATGAGTCGCCCCATTACAACCTTTCTATGCTAGTGGAAATCCCCTCACCACCATGGGGCTCAATGAAAACTCCGTAAAATTTATCAAAAATGAAAATAAATGAACATGAACAACTTAGTAATGTATAAATAAAATATAAACACACTCCGTCCATTAGATCCAGTTCCAGAGAAACTTGTAGAACATCCTGACAGAGCAACTTTTTTTTTTTTTTTTTTTTTTTTTTTTTTTTTTGGTTTAAAAAAAAATGATTTCCGAAAACAATTTAAGATAGCACAGAGTGTAGATTCTACAATGCCGTACTGCTTACTGGGATTAGAAGGAATTCCATTCTCGTATTTAGCTATTATTCCCTTCTTCGCTTCTGCTGTAACACGCTTAGGCTTCTTTATACCACTGTCACTAACAATTTTCACTTTCCTGGGAGCCATAATAAAGGTTAATTTATTGCAAAACGTTTAAAGAAAAAAAAAAAAAAAAAAAAACAGACCAATGCAAAGACAAACAATGTTTACATCGTGCAAACCTGGGTGCAACTGATGCTGTTCGCAAGCCGAAAATATAGCATCAAAGCCATGTTTGCGCGTTCGTCAGTTGAGGTTTTTATTCGCTGGTTTCTTCAATATTTGTTCGAAAATTGTTTTCGTGGTCAAATTTTTCGTGACTAGAGGCGTTCGTGTCCTGAGGTGCCACTGCCAATAATAAAAACACAGAGAATATGGATTATGAACAGTTTATACGTCCTCAAACACTACAGTGGTATTCCAGATCTCTTTAATATCTGCAAAGTAGATTACAAAATGTAACTACTATAACTGTTGGAAAGGTGAACTTAACATATATTAAAATTAACAATCTAGCTAATAGTTAATCGAAAGATTATCCTCATTGCACACCAGACAAGTCCATAGGCACTCGGATTCCATCTTCAGTATATCCCCCAGCGGTGGTGACTGATAATACGAGAGTAGTAGTATACGTTCCCATTTTTACTACTGGTGGGCCCTCCCGAGCCCTCTCAGCCCTCTCAGCCCTCCCGAGGCCCTCCCAGCCCTCCCGGTCGTCAGCCTAGCACAGGTGTTAATCCTGAAGTTCAAAGGGTCAATAATTTGGGTCATATATTTATTTTTCAAGTTGATTAATTATTTTTTTTCATCTGATGCGGGCGTTTACCCCCAGAAATAGAATCTTGTTAATATATTTTTATCAAGTTGGTTAATGATTTTTTCCTAGCAGTCAGAGGCGTATCATGTTGGATTTGTATTAAAGCTTGTTTATACATTGCTCTCTGTATTCCTGCTATAAGGTTAGACATCACTTCTTTTTTTTTTCTTCTTCTTCTTCTTCTTCTTCTTCTTCTTCTTCTTCTTCTTCTTCTTCTTCTTCTGCTGCTGGTGCTGTTGTCACGGATAAGTTGTCTTCGGATTCCTGTTTCTTTGCGATATGTTGAATTAGGAATCGACATCACAGCTCTCAGGACACCTCCATAAGCGCTCGGTCCCCATCTTCAGCAGCAGGTGAATAGTAAAAAATTCCGATGGTACCAGTAGGTCTCTTGTAGTTCTTTCTGTCTACCCCTGTATGTCACCTGTAGTAATTACCCGCCCACAGTTAACAAACAACATTGATTTAAAAAACGAAAAGCAGAAGACGTATAACAGTTTATATAATTGTTTATTGTTTTAGTCTTTTCAAATCTTTTGTTTTCTCAAGTTAGGACAGACAAACATTCGAACATTTGCAACAGTACAATAGGCATACATTAGGCAAATAATTCATGCATATAACAGTTTATTAGATAGCTGGTTGCTGAATGTGGTCTGGTGTAGCTATGATACAAGAAATAGAAGCCTCCGGTTCGATGTGGTTAATAGAAGATATGAGTCCCAAGATATTCTACCATAGTTATTTTTTACCCCACAACGTCCACACCTCTGAAAACCAGATGTGTTTCTAATTAAAAAAACCTATCAGGCAAGGCCCCGATACACATACATTATTAAAAAACGTATCTGAAAGACCCGTATATTAGTTTGGTTTTATTACCACTTAACTCAAACCATATTAGTGTTTTAGCAATAATGTCCGAACACCTGGTGTCTTTCCCCGTAGATAAAAACCCAGCGAATTTGTATGTTTTTTTTGTGTGTGAAGATTAGTACAAACCAGCCCTTACCCGCTTGTCGGTTCGTAAGTATTCAACAAGCAAAAGTAAGTTTATATGTGTGTTCTCTGGTTTTCTTGTATCTCTCTCTCTCTTCTCTCTCTCTCTCTCTCTCTCTCTCTCTCTCTATCTATCTCTATCTCTCTCTCTCTCTCCAGACACACACACACACACACACACACACATACATACATACATACATACATACATACATACATACATACATACATACATACATACATACATACATACATACATACATACATACATACATACATACAGACATACAGACATACAGACAGACAGACAGACAGACAGACAGACAGACAGACAGACAGACAGACAGACAGACAGACAAACAAACAAACAAACACACAAACAAACACACAAACAGACAGACAGACAGACAAACACGCAGACAGACGGACGGACAGACAGACAGACAGACAGACAGACAGACAGACAGACAGACAGACAGACAGACAGACAGACAGACAGACAGACAGACAGACAGACAGACAGACCGCTGCATCAATTTATCTTCTTCTTCAACATCTCTACTTCATGAAGGTTGCCGCACAGGTTCGACATTTTCTTAAATAGGGGATTATTGACTTTTGTCGAGGTACTAGCCCCAAGACAGTAGGAGACGTCAGTATGTTTTGACTTGTTGGTCAAAGTCTTACCATACGCGGCGTTACCTAATAATTTCATAGTCTCCCCAGTGAGCGCCTTGGACGGGT